>CAUYWD010000078.1:0-84613 GCA_963576735.1 Bedellia somnulentella
CCCGGCCGCCCCGGCTGGCCGCCACTCGCCGCGCCCCCTCCGCCCGGCGCCCCGGCCGCCGCGACGGTTTCCGTGCGACCACACAGCATCCACCCGAGACGATCCCCGTGCGACGCGCTCCCGTCGATCTCACGGCTGTCCTCGTTGGTGATCTCACTGGTCTGGCAGATTTTAATAGCTTTGTCTAAGGTTAACTCCTCCGTGCGAAGTAAGCGGTCCCGCACCGAGCCGTCATAAATTCCACATACGATTCGATCTCTTATCAAACTAAGTGTTCAAATTCACAATGTCGGCTCATTAATTTTAGTGCTGTCACATATTCATCGATGCCTTCACCTTGACCTTGACTTCTCGTGAAAAATTTAAACCTGATCATAGTAGTATTCGGTTTTGTCCCGAAATAATCATTGAATTTTTCAATCACTTTTGTGACGTCATCACGTTCCGATTCACTTGTGAATT
The DNA here is from genome assembly GCA_963576735.1 of Bedellia somnulentella. Lineage (NCBI taxonomy): Eukaryota > Metazoa > Arthropoda > Insecta > Lepidoptera > Bedelliidae > Bedellia > Bedellia somnulentella. Next base: position 463 of record CAUYWD010000078.1, read on the forward strand.
TAAAGGTTGAATATACATCGTAACCGTCCGCACCGATCAAATTTATTAATAAACTTGCTTGCACACTTTTTTCCTCCTTACAAACCCCGGAGGCCTTTAGAAATATTTGAAATTGTTTGATCCATTTTCGCCACGCGTCAGATCTGCTGGCGGGGCCTCCTTGCAGCACTAATTCGACCGGTGGACGCGCGTGTTCCATATTTCCAATGTTACTTATATAAAACTAACACTATTTAGTACTATTGACCTTTTTAAATCAATTAAATCGCGCACCGCTGTCACCATGAAGTAAAACACATGAGTTACGAACAAAGACTGACTTTATTTTTTATCCACCCTCATATAACATTTCTATTTAGCAATCATCACAACAGGTATATGACTGAAAAAGAAAGGATTCGCAACGTCTACAAATATGTATTTGATTTGTTGCTACCAACTTTAATACCAGGATTAGAATATCCTACTGTATTAGTGTAAGTAACTATTTACTATGATTCATGTAACCAATATATATAATAGATTGCATTCTCTAATAAACGAGTAGTATTAAATCGGTTCTTGATTGTTTCACTCATCTCTCCCTACGTCTTCCGTATATGGCGACCGTTCCAGTGGGTTAGTCCGGTAACGCGATGCACGTGTATCCTATAATTGGAGCGGAATATTTGCAACTCGTGTAACGAAGACACAATAATTAAATCGAAATAATGGCATTCTTTTTTCGTCCCTGGCAAATAGTGAACATTAGCGTGAAGAAATTAATCATTAAAGATGGGCAAACAGCAGTCCAAAGAAGAAACAATTATTGTGCAAAATGCTGCAGCCGGCAGTAACCATTCACAGTTGGAGGAATTTAAGTTTTACCTCTCCACAACTAATATATTATTATCGATCATCGTGTAGGCCATATGTTTGGGGACAGTTTACTGCGTGTATCGCGGGTATAAGCGATGCCATATAAAATGGATTAACTCCGAGGTAACCAGGAGTACGTTGCGTCGATCCCTATTTCGCGACCAGTATCAGCCCCCTCTGCCTATCGGGACGGCGGATGATCGGTTCCAGCCCAAGCACGGTTTTTCCACTTCCAAAGTGTGAGTAAAGAGTTAGAAAGTGAATAAATAAAGTCTCAAAAGTGCGAAAGTGCGTATATTCCAAAGTGTCGTATTATTAGGTATTGCGAATAATAACAAAACATAGACTTTATTCTAAGTAATGAACTCAAAGTTTCAACTATGTTTTGATTTCGTAAATCATTGATTTCGGCTATTGTGTAATTATAACTAACAAAATTGTACTTAATAAATTTAGTGAACGTATTATTTCTACATTATGGTGGTAAGTTATGGCAATTTCATAAAACCAATTATATGACGAATTAAATAAAGTAAGAACATATCTTATTAAAATTGGTCCAAGTAGACGACAGGGGAATATTTTAGTAGAAAAGTTAAATGAGGCTAATGCTATATTTAGTCAGTATTCTGCTTGGTTATTGAACTTCAACAAAGAATTAAACGAAGGAAAAATAGAAAGTGCTGATAAAACGCTTTATGAAAACGCGTGAAGAAGTTTGAATTATTACATAGTGACATTTTGTATTTGTGTAGTTCTCAAACTCAGTTCTCAGCAACTTCTGGAGAAATAATGGGTATGTCTAAAAGAAATTATTATAATTCTGAAAATTTTAACAACAGCTTTAGGTATTTTCGTGGAGGTCCTCGACATACATTTTCGAACAGAGGTTTCAACAACAATCGTGGTTTTCGAGGTAAGTTTCGGCCACATTGGGGTTGGCAGCCATCAACATCGCGAACTTTCACGCGAGGCCCAGGACAACGAGGACGTTATAATAACAATCGAGATTCGTCTAATAGGTCATTCCGCGGTAATAGAGGTATGAATAGAAATTCGGTAAATATGTTTAATGAACATGAAAACTCTGCGTCAGAGCCAGAACCAAGGCTAGATCAATTTTTTCGTGAATAAATATAAACATGTTATTTTAGCTAGTAATAGCGATTGTTTTATTCACATTTCAATATCATCGTGTAATAAAAAATATTCATTTTTAGTTGATTCCGGCGCCTCATTGTCGGCTATAAATTATAAACATGTTAGTGGCCTAAAAATTCCATTTCATAATGGAGTTGTTATTGAACACAAATTCTTCGTATTTCAATCGTTACCAATTTATTCTAATGGAATAATTGGACGGGATTTTTTAAATAGGTTTGGTGCACTTTTAGACTTTAATAAAAATACTTTATCTTTGAATATTGGGAATTAGTTAAAATTCGGAGGTAGGAAACGTAAACACTACTTGAACGTGTAAAAAAGAAACAAAGGATAGAGAAATTTCGCGCTGGATGCCAACTGACACTGTAGCTCAGTTGGCAGAGCGACGGGGGCGTATACCCGAAGGTCGCGGGTTCGAACCCCGCCAGTGTCGAAATTTTTCTTTCCTTTAATAACATCTTTTATTTATGAGTAATAATCCCCACATGAGGAATTCATGTCAAAAAACATTAAATTAAAAGATTGTTTTACCTATTACATGTAAATATAATTGAAACGTTTTCCAAATTCCGTCACGTAGTGAATCGATTCATTTTATTGACACTGAGTTAGAAACCGAATGTGTAGTTTGTTCAGAGGAGTTACAGGAGGGTCTTTATCTTGCTAGTTCTGTAGTTAGTCCAAAAAATGGAAAGATACCGATAACATTTTTAAATACTACGGAAAAGACCGTAACATTGTCAAATATTAGTCCTTCAATTCATAAACTTAGTGAATATAATGTTTGTTCTTTTAGCAAGCCTGAAAATAATGCGGACAGAGTAAAAACTTTATTTTCTTTATTGAAATTGGATGGTTTAAATAATGAAAAAACGAATAGTATTAAAAACATTTGTGCTAAATATGCAAATATTTTTTATTGTCCAGGAGACAAAATGGGTGTAACAGATATTTATACTCACAATATTTCTTTGAAACCAAATACGAATCCAATTTTCTCGAAACCTTATAGACTACCTAAAGTTCAAAAAGAAGAAATCGAACGACAAATTAGTAGTATGTTAAAAGAAGACCTAGTAAAAGTGATTGGTCGAGCCCTGTATTATTAGTTCCGAAAAAGATGGATTCATCTGGTCAGAAAAAATGGCGTGTAGTTATTGATTACCGCAAATTAAACAATTGCATAGAAGATGATAAATTCCCACTTCCGGATATATCAGAAATTTTAGAATCATTGTCTGGTAGTGTTTATTTCTCTCACCTAGATTTATACCAAGGCTACTACAACGTAGCTTTAAATGAAAACTTTAGAAAATATACATCTTTTTATTCCGGTAGGTATCAAATGACTAGGATGCCTATGGGTCTTAAAACAAGTCCTAGTTCATTTTCATGGATGATGAACTTGGCAATGGCAGGTTTAAATAATGTAAATTGTCTAATTTATTTAGATGATTTGATAATATATGGAAGAAAGTTACAACTTCACAATAAAAACTTACAGGAAGTATTCGAAAGATTGCAAAAAGTCAATTTAAAATTAAATCCATTAAAATGTACATTTCTTAAGAAAGAGATATTATATTTGGGTCATTTAATATCAAACAAACGCATTTTACCTGATCCAACTAAAGTAGCTACAGTTGAAAATTATCCGTGCCCACAGAACTCCGACGAAGTAAAGAGATTTGTTGCATTTACAACCTATTACAGAAAATTTATTCCAAAATTCGCTGAGATAGCACAACCGTTACATCATCTTTGTAGGAAAAATATAAATTTTCTTTGGGATAGTAGGTGCCAAAAAGCATTTGAAACACTCAAACAGCGTATTATTTCTCCTCCAATTTTAGATTATCCAGATTTTTCCAAACGAAATCATTTTGTTTTACAAACAGACGCATCTAACAAGGCGATCGGTGCAATACTATCAAATAAAAATGGACGACCAATAGCTTTTACTAGCAGAACTCTGAATAAAGCTGAATCAAATTATCCTGTTATAGAGAAAGAATTGTTGGCGATAGTTTGGGCTGTTAAATACTTTCGCCCATATTTATATGGTCAATATTTCAAAATTAGGACAGATCATAAACCATTGTTTTATTTGTTTGGGATGAAAGACCCATCGAGTAGGCTTATGAAGTTTAGATTAGTGTTAGAGGAGCATAATTTTGATGTTGAATATGTTAAAGGTTCAGATAACGCAGCTGCAGATGCTTTGTCTCGAATATGTTTAACATCAAAGGATTTACAAGAAATGAGTAATAATATAAATGTTATGACACGAGCACAATCACGGAAAATAAATAATTCGGATTCTACTACGTTTGATATAGTACATACTAACTCGAGGCCCGATCAACCAAAAGTTGTAAGTACTCATATTAAACCAGTACAATCCGTAGAACTGGATATGATAAATATAAATGATTTAAATAAATTAAGAAATTTAGGAAGTATAAATAAAGAAAGTAAGACATTTTGCTATGATTTTAAGAAAAATATAATTTATATTAAATATCTAAATTCGGACTCACGAATAACGCGACGCGAATTTGTGAGAGAATCAGATGATTTTTGTGAAGATTTAAGAATAGAAGAAGTATGTATAATAAAGAAGAACGATAATAAAGAATTTATTAAGAAATTAATCAATGAGATAAAAAATAGGAAGGGCCCACGTATTTGTGTATTAAATAATGTAAAAACAATTTATGATAAGGATAATAGAAAGGTCATTTTGAATGACTTCCATCTTTTGCCTAGTAGTGGCCATGCTGGTATGAGAAGGATGGTCAATAACATAAAAATGTACTATTATTGGCCTGGCCTAGATAGTGATGTTAGAAATTACGTTAAACGTTGCGATAAATGTCAACGTCTAAAGCATTCGTTACCGATAAAAGAGCCAATGGAAATTACTACTACTGCCTATGCGGCGCTTGAAAAGATATACCTAGATTAAGTTGGTCCATTTGAAGTCTATAATAATAACAATTCTTATATTTTGACTTTGCAATGCGAACTCACGAAATATGTAGAAGCATATCCCTTGACTTCTAAAAAAGCTGAAGAAGTAGCGAAAAGTTTCGTCAATAATTTTATATTAAGATATGGAGTACCAAGTGAAATTACTACAGATCGAGGGAAGGAGTTTATTGCAGCCACGTTTAAAGAGGTATGTAAATTATTACAGATTAAACAACTAAACTCTACCATCATCAGTCATTAGGTGCGTTAGAAGTGTCTCATAAAAATTTAAATGCTTTTTTAAGAATCCAAACTGATAGTCACCCCGAAAGTGGAGTAGTTGGCTTCCATTCTGGTCCTTTGCGTTTAACACAACAGTACATACAGAAACAAAGTTTACTCCGTATGAATTAGTTTTCGGCAAAAAATGTTCACTACCTAGTAATTTAACTTCACATATAGAGCCACTCTACAAATTTGATGACTATCCATGTGAACTTAAATATCATAACATAACATAACATAAACGTTCACGCCGTTTTATCCCCGAAGGGGTTGGCAGAGGTACCAATACTCCTGAACTCACATGGCAAGCGCCATCTAGTTTCCAGAGAAGGTACCCACGTTTTGCTTAGACAGTGTACTCACGTGATAGGGGGCAGGCCTATCGCCGTTTTGTACGAATACACTGTCACATGACTAAGTACAACTCAGCCATGTGGGTTTCCTCACGATGTTTTCCCTCACCGTTAGCAACCATGATAAATTAACCACACATATGACTTTAGAAAAGACAAATTGGTGTAGGCCCGTCCCAGGATTGGAACTCACGCCCTTCTGTTTTTCGGGCGGGTGTTCTTACCCACTGGACTATCATGTCGCTAAACATCGTTTAAAAATTACCATCACTTAAATATCGTTTACAAATTACCCAAAAAGAAGCAAGAAACAATTTACTGAAGGAAAATATCCTACGATAAATACACTAACCCAATTACTTATAACGCCAATGACTTAGTTTGAGTTAAAATTGAAACGGGAAATAAATTAAGCCCAATATTTTCTGGACCTTATAGAGTACTTAGTGATAAACTACCAAACGTAGAGATAATAAAAAATGATAAAACTGAATTAGTGCATAAAAATCGCACAAAATTGTATATCCAAACGTAAAATTTAATACATAATATTGTACTTAAATAAAAATGTAAGTAGGTATATCTCATAGACTTACACTTGTTTACTAATAAACTTGTACTATAATGTATTCACTTATACAATGTTTATCAATAACTTAGTTATAAATATATATATATATATACATTTATAACTAATATATATATATATATATATTAGTTATAAATATTAGAAAGTTATAAATATTATATATATATAGCTGTGTAGTGTCGGCTTAGAATAGCACTACCCCATTGACTAACGGTATTGGGGCTTTTTAAGGGAATTTTGGGCGATGCGGTTGGAGACCCATCACGAACAACCTTTATTCTACCATCTTTTCCCCACTCAACTTCCAAAAGTGGCTGAAAAATTTCTAATTTCTCAGCTCTGGCTACCCCTTTTAGGGATTTATAGCCGTGAGTATATGTATGTATGTATGTATATATAAATATATACATCTTGAAGGGCATATTGCGTCCTACATGGCGTTATTTGCCGATGATGCTGCGTCCGACTGATGATGATGATTAGAATGCAATGACAAAAAATCGCCATAGACGGTATTTTATTACTAGAATGTCTTTTAGCGTATAATGTAGTTCCGCCATCGTCCAACTCAAATTTGGAGGGCACTAGTGTTCAGCGTATATTTTACCACGTATATTTTGAGTTCAGTTCACCGATCGTATCGTGTCCATGAAATATACTTAATTTGTAAAGTTTTTATCATGTTTTCGTCGCGTCAATCTTGCCTCTCTTAAAAATACCTAAACGAGCACTAGGACGGTATCCTTGGGATTCACGAGGGACCGTTAGCGCGGGACGCGGGGCGGCGGGGTTTAGCGAACTCGCATGCGGAAGTTTATTAAAGTTTAATCATCAAACAAACATATGCCGGCCGTGATGCAAGCTTGTCACCACAGTGAATTATTTGCGTAAAGTATATAAGCGGAAAAAAATGATATTTATTTAGTTCTTTTAGATTCTCGTCTCTCCCATGGCCGAAAAAGAAAATATAAAATTTTAATGGGAGAGGCGGTACTCCCCGACAAGAGCACAGTCGGTCGGGGTCAGGGAGTCAGGTTCAAGAACCGACGGACGATCCGAGCCGTATCAAGCAGCACCGCTTTCTGCATTTGCGCTGGAACCGACACGCCACAGAAATCCAACCGGCTCAAGTTGGTCGCGAGGCTGGTTGGAATTAACCCGTTCGCGGACAAAACAATTGGGATAATTTCAGTCGAGGTCACACCCCACATGTCAGTGATCTCGTGAGCCAGGTCGAGATACTTCCGACGCTTCTCGGTTTCGGCTTTCACGAGACCCTCGTCATGTGGGATAGTGACATCCACTAGAAACACCCTCGACTGCGACCGATCCCATACCACGATATCAGGCTTATTCGCTAGAATAGCCCTGTCCGTGATAACGGATCGGTCCCAATAGATTTTGGCTCGGTCGTTTTCTAGGATTGGCTCCGGCAGATACTTGTAATACGGCAGCCTCTGTTGCAAGAGTCCGTATTTCAGAGCGAGCTCCTGATGTAGGATTTTGGCTGCTTGGTTGTGTCTGTGCAAGTACTCAGTGTTAGCAAGAGCCGAACAACCGGAAATAACATGCCTAAGTGACTCTCCGGGACGGCCACATGCTCGACAGATGTCTGTGGTACCGTCCTTTAGGATGTTTTTCCGATAGTTCCGCGTCTTGATAACCTGGTCTTGTATTGCACAGACAAAACTTTCGGTTTCCCCAAAGAGGTCCCCGAAACGCAGCCAATGCAGGGAGGCTTTACGGTCCACGAAAAGGTTCGTGAAGTACCTTGTAAAACCTCCCGTGCAGCTCCTTCTCTTTCCATACGGCCTCCCGATCAGAGGTGCTAAGTACCTCCGGGGTTCGCCAATCCTGTGAGACCAACGATAAGGGAGTCAGTCCTTTATCACTAGCGACCACCTCTCCCCGAACACTATCATCCGTCATCGTCAAAAAATAGTTTCTGAGGTTGCATACCTCGCGGTTGTGCATGGTTTTGGCACTCAAGAGGCCTCGACCACCACACTTCCGCGGGATATACAATCTCATAACCGACGACCTCGGATGATGCATTCGATGAGAGGTCATCATCGTGCGGGCTCGTCTGTCCAGAGCGTCGAGTTCGGTCTGAGTCCATCTGAGCACGCCAAATGTGTACATCAGTACAGGCATGACCCAGGAGTTAATGGCTCGGATCTTATTAACGCCTGAAAAGTAGCTATTAAGCACACTTTTCAGGCGTTCATAAAACTCCTCGCAAACACCCTGTTTCACGTCTGCCACCTTCACACCGATGGTTTGTGACATGCCCAGATACCGGTATGTTTCAGCATCGGAGAGTGCCCTCAAATGATTGGTGCCGACATCGACACCATCAGAGTGCACGACATGCCCCTTCCCAACATGATTGACCGCACACTTATCGACCCCGAGTTCCTTCTTGACGGAACCACTGAAATCGTTAGTGATCGTCAGTAGCTCCGCCAATCTGTCAGCCGTGGGGGCGTAAAGCTTCAGGTCATCCATGTAAAGGAGATGAGGCAAGCGTGGTCCGCCTCTCCGAAACTGAAAGCCTGTCCCCGAATTCTCCAAGAGTGTACTTAGAGGATTCAGGGCCAAGCAAAACCAAACTGGACTCAGGATAATCGCCCTGGAAAATCCCTCGCCTTATATCAATTTGGTCATCCGCGTCCGTCATCCGCTGACCGTCTAAACTCAGGATCGTTCTCCAGCACCCCATACATTGCCCGAGGAAGTGTCGAACTGCACTATCAATTTTGTACAGCTCGAAGACCCTCATGAGCCATGAATGAGGTACCGAATCGAACGCCTTCCTGTAGTCTATCCAGCCAGCGGAATAGTTCCGACGGTGGCGTTTGACCAGTTGGCTTACGACCGCATCGATGAGGAGCAGCTCCCTGCTACCGCGACTACCGCCCCTACATCCGTTCTGAGCTCCAGAGATCACATTGTTATCAACAATGTGTTGAGTAATCTTGGAGCTCAGAACGGATGTCAAGGTCTTGTAAATTGTACAAAGACAAGTAATGGGACGGTATTGTGATGGATCCGCGGTAGCATCGCTCTTTGGAGCTAAATGAGTGACCCCAGTAGTTGAGAAGTTTGGGAGCGTCCCACTCTCGAGGGCGCTTTGGAACTGACGGGCGAGAGTAGCGTGACAGCGCGTGAACCCCTTCAACCAGTAATGGTGCAATCCGTCCGGCCAAAGACTTTTCCAGTTCGGAGCTTTACGGATCGCAGCCACCACATCCTCCTCGGATATGTTGACGGGGTTCATGGGCGCTATGGGCTCGCACGCTCCCTCGACCGCTTCGAACCATCGGCCCTCTTCGTGATCAACAGGCAGCGACCAAAGCCCACGCCAAAAGGCAACTACATCGGCTTTTTCCGGTCGCTGACCTGTCGAAACCACATCGGGACGCTCCAAAGTTCTGTAGAACTTCTTCTGGTCACTCATGAAGAGACGATTCTGTTGGTACCTCTTTACCCTTTCAGAATATCGCCTAATTCGCTTACCCCAGCGATCAGCAGCGATCTTCTGCTTCAGATCATCGATGCGCTCCACCAGTCTACAGGCAAACTCCGGTGAGTTGTCAAAGACATTCTCACCAAGGAATGCCTCCCTGACGAAGCGCACCACCCTCGGCCTATTGTTGCCTGATCTGAAGCTGGTCAGTTTGCCGATGAGGACCCTGGCCCTTGTGATACGGCTTTCAATCCGCCTCATCCAGGCTGGTCTAGTTCTAGTCCTGGGACTAGTACTGCCAGCCTGGCGGGAGCCACCAGCACGCCGATAAATTGACAAACTGTCATTGCGGCGCCAAAGAGAATTGAATCCGTATCCCAAAGGTCCATGCTGCTCTCTAAAAATGAGGGCAGCATGTTATTGACGGCCGCAACGACATCCCCAACCTTGATGCTGAGAGGAACTCGGGGCAGCCTTGGCCTCCTTTCGAGAGGCATTTGGCGATATTCCAGGATCGTCTCTTCGAGTGCGCTCCTCACCAAATCCAAATCCAGGGAGACTGTTCCCCAATCGCTTTCCGCACCACCCGTATCCGGCAGGTTAACAATTAGCTCCCTCCGTACTTCCCGCTCGGGGACAGGAGGGAGAACCTGCAAACGTGGCTCTTCGTCTAGCGGGGGAACAGCCTCGCGTCGCAATTGTTCGAGTTCGGTAGTGCTAAAAAGTTCTGAGCGCTGTATGTACCGAACTCGATCCGCCAGGTGTTGTTCTGTGACGGTCAAATTGGGCTCCAGCCACAGAAATTCGCGGTACATTGCTGCCCGATAATCTGTCCGTCCAGTTCTTGAACCCGAGGCCCTAATATAGGCCCGCATGGCATTCCTATTCATTTCGACCGTCCATGCCATGCGGCGCCTTGTTCCACCAGCGGCGGGCACCGATTGTTGGGACTGAGTTGCCCCAGTCCCAACCGTTGCCAAGCCATCTGGTGGCTGAGGTGGTGGAGCAGACCGACCAGGTGGTCGGGCCGGTCTGCTGCGGCTGGGGGACCGCATGCTGCCACGTCCAGCCCCAGCTCCAGACGCGCCCCAGCGATAACCCCTGGGGAGCGGCCCTATACGCTCATCATTATTTCTTTTGTCCATTATGATGAACGAAGATTCACCCGGGTTTTCACTCACTTGCCCCGGGGAGACCGTTATTGCTCTATTTTGCGCTGAGACCAATTTGTAGACACGGTCAACACCTACAAACTCAAGCGCTGACTATTTGCATTGCTGGAATGGCAAGCTGGTAAACATTTCATCCCGCCATTCTAACAATGGGCGGTGGGGTCGTCACATCCCTACGCCTTATTATTTAGTTTATTATTATAAAGTTGATGATTATAATAAACATATAAGAATCACAATGAAAAGAAGTGCAAGGATTCTTAAATTGGTAAACCGTAAGTATTTACTTTTTACTACTTAAATGATAATTATAACATGATTTATCTTATTATAATAGGTACCTATAAAAAAAAAAAAAAACATGTTTATTTACCAAAAACAATTACATAAGCATAACAAACCTACTCCCTAAAAAAGGGGCAGAGCCCTGTGAGCATAGGATAAGTAGTAACAATCTTAAAACTTATAATAACTTTAATTGTTTGTAGCAAATTTAGTACAAATCTAAACAATCAGAAACAATCAATATAACGGCAACCAAAGTATACATAAAATGTGTGTGTATATGTACATGTATGTGTGTCGGTGTATTGAGTGTAAGTAAATGTATACACATATATATATATATATATATATATATAAATAATACATACAATGATATACTATCTATGTGCAAAATTCTAAGAGCATACATTCAACAATACTTCAGTTTCCTCATAAGTCAATTTGAGAAGGTACTCACGTACTCTTAAAACAAATTCATGGTTATTAAGACCATAGATATTTAATATCCTATTTAGCCGGTTGTATAAATGAGGACCGAGGAACTGAGCGAACCTGTGACTAAAGGATGTATTGAACCTATTTACAGAACAAACTAAGTCGTATCTTCTCCTCATCACATTTACTTCTGAAAATGGAGTATTAATATGCTGATATTTAGTCATTTCAAGTATAAAAAGTTTCCTGACTGTGAGTACTTTAAAGTCTGTATAAAGTAAGTGCGTTGGATATAAAAAGGGCTTAAAAGACGCCACCTTAAGTAGTGCTCTCTGTGCTCTTTCCAACCGCAAGAATTTCGTTTTATGACACCCACCCCAAGATGTAACGCAATATGTCAGTAAACATTGGCAGAGTGAGACATAGATTGTCTTAAGCAGCTCAAATTGGATGACGTGACGCAAATTTTTGAAAATAAAAATTAACTTACGAACACGAGTGCAGAGTTGCTCGATGTGACTGTTAAAGTTAAGGTTCTGGTCAATAATGACACCCAAGTATTTAACCTCCGAATTTCTTTCTAAAGTATCACAAGGACAAGAAACTGGATACGGACAGACTAAAGAATGTACTTTGATTTTTAAATCTGCAGTAGGTAGGTTGTTGTTCCTAATTGAAAAAGTTACATATTTAGTTTTTTTGGTATTTAACGAAAGAAAATTCTCTGCCAGCCAAGCAGTCACCCTATTCATACTATAATATCTAACCATTAGGTACTTATTTACATTTGAACATTGTCTGTGTAAAATATTATAATGAGTTTAATTAGCACGAGTGAAGTCTGCAAAAATGATTGTTTTGATGGATATGGGTACTTTTTTAAAAGTAATGATTTTATAAATCTTCTATATATATTTGATCGGCCAAAATTTAATATTTTGTTAGTAAACTCCGCAACTCCTGAACCGATTTTAATGGTTAAGGTCTTGATCGAAAGGGCAGACAGTGGGGCAGTGCATGACGAAGTGGCGTAGGGGTGGGGAATAGGGGGCTCACAGGTTCGCGTACATTAGGCAACGGATTCACTAGTTTATGTAAAGCTAAACTAATTATTCACCAAACTTGGTTAATACATTGTGATAACAGTATTAATAAAACTAAATAATATAAATAAAATAATAATAATAAAAAATCTGCTACTGATTTATTTTAGTTGAATTATAAAAAATACATGTTCCATTGTTATGAAGACTGATTGCTGTTCATAATTTAGTCTATTTCGTTACTAGGCATGACCGAGCAAATTTATGTTTATGGTTATATCAATTTAAATTGCGTTGATTTGTTGATTGTAAAACTATGTTTAGTTACTATTTTTTTGTAAAATTAGTAATAAAACTATGATTACTTTTAAATTACAAAACGCCTAATAAATAAAGAATAAATAAAGGAAAGAAAAACCTCGACACAGGCGGGAATCGAACCCGCGACCTTCGGGTATACGCCCCCGTCGCTCTGCCAAATGAGCTACCGTGCCAATGGCTGCCAGCGCGAAATTCTTCTATCCTTTATTATTTTTTTACACGTTTAAGTAGTGTTTGCGTTTCCTACCTCCGAATTTTTACTAATTCGGAAGGCCATTTGTCTACCTTTTCAGATATACCTATACCTATACGCCCCCGTCGCTCTGCCAATTGAGCTACCGTGCCAATGGCTGCCAGCGCGAAATTCTTCTATCCTTTATATTTTTTTTACACATTTAAGTAGTGTTTGCGTTTCCTACCTCCGAATTTTTCCTAATTCGTTTTAATTAAATGAAACAACCGTTTGCGTTGGAAAAGACAGACTAGACTGACATGTATATTGTTCATAGACTATTACATAGATACAGTTAACATAGACTACACTCGATGTCGCTACAGTACACATTTTGATATACAATCAATACCCCCACTATATCAAAATGAAATAACAATTTTTACTTTTGTCGAACTCCCAACAATTCCAGAAATTTATAATGTTTTACAGAACTTAAAGATTTTGTGAGTATGTCAGCTGGCATAAGATCTGTCTGAAGGTACTCAATTTTAACTATATTATTTTTAATACATTCTCTACTAAAGTGGAATCTTATGTCGATGTGCTTTGTTCTATTGTGAAATACAGGATTATATAACAACTTGTGTGCACTCTGGTTATCATTAAAAATTACAATACATTGCATTAGACCTATGATTTCATTTTGCAAATTCCTAAGGTAAATTGCCTCCTTACAACATTCAGATATGCCAACATACTCTGCTTCGGTACTAGATAAAGTTACATTCTTTTGCTTTTTACTTCCCCAAGATATCAAACCACTAGATAGAGTAAAACAATAGCCTGTATAGGATCTCCTATCTGTGATATCACTACCCCAATCTGCATCCACATAGCCCAATATCTTGTTGTCATCTGTGCCATTATACTTAATACAATAATCTTTAGTTCCCTTTAGGTATCTCAGTATACGTTTAGCATGAGCCCAGTGCTCTTTATTGTAACAATTGTTGAACTGACTTAAGTACACAACAGGAAAAGCTATATCGGGTCGGGTAAGTATGGCAAGATATATTAAACATCCAATTAGTTGCTGATAAGGCAAACTTTTATCACAGCTTAAATCTTTTGTTAATTTTAATCCACACTCCATTGGTGTATCTACTGGTTTACAGTCAACCATATTAAATTTTTGTAACAACTGCTCAATATAATCACATTGATCTAAAGTTAAAATCTTATTACATTTATCATAATGAACTGTATCTTACTACAGGCGAGAAAGTCTCAGTATAGTCAACACCAAGTTGCTGGGTAAACCCTTTAGCCACTAACCTTGCACGGTAACGGACTTTACCACTACACTCAAACTTTTTCTTAAGTACCCACTTACACTGCACAATAGTAGAGTTATCAGGAACATTGACTACCTCCCAGGCACCACTTTGCTCGAAGCACTCCAGCTCCTCCTGTACTGCCTGCAGCCACTGGTCTCTCTCAGGCCCTTTCAATGCTTGCTTGAGTGTGAGACCTGTTCCACTATCCATTTCTGTGTAGCAGAGACCACCAAAACCAAATCTGTCTGGTGCACGACGTTCTCTGACAGGTCTATCAGGCTTATAACTACTACTCTGTGTGTCTACACAATCTTCATAATCACTTGGTACATAATCTGAAAACTCTGTAGATGTATCCTCCATTGCTTCTTCTGTCAATGTACAATCTGAGTCCCCCACTGAATTCTGCAGAATCTGGGTGTCTCCTGATGTTTTATCCATCTCAGACTCTTTTTTATTCTCTTCAGAAGTAATATCTATCATAACCAACTGTTTCTCCATGATAATTACATCTCTACTTGTGAAAATTCTTTTCTCTTTTGGATCATACAATCTGTAGCCTTTAATATTATCAGGATATCCAAGTAGTATACATTCAATGGACTTTCTGTCCCATTTGGACCTTTTCTCTTTGTTGACATGTACCATGATAGGGGATCCAAAAATCCTTACGTTGCTCAGGTCTGGCTTAACACCTGTCCATAATTCATATGGTGTTTTGCCATCTAAAACTGAAGAAACAATCCGATTATGTAAGTATACAGCCGTATTGCAAGCCTCCGCCCAGAACTTCTTGTCCAGATTAGCGTCATAAAGCATGCACTTAGCCTTTTCAATAACAGTTCTATTCATTCTTTCACATAATCCGTTTTGTTGAGGTGTATAAGGGTTGGATTTTTGATGCACTATTCCGAATTTCTTCAAGTAATCATCAAACGCTGTATTACAAAATTCCTTCCCGTTGTCAGTTCTGAAGGTTTTCACTTTTCTATTAGTTTGGTTTTCTGCCAATGCCTTGAATTCCTTAAAGTATTTCAACGCTTCATTCTTATGTTTTAGAAAGTAAATGAAGGTCATCCGGCTGAAGTCATCGACAAACAATAGAAAGTAGGATGCGCCTCCCAGTGAAGTTGCCTCCATTGGTCCACAAAGGTCACTATGTACAACATTTAGTAATTCTGTACTCCTTGTATCACTACTTTCAAAAGGTAATCTGCACTGCTTACCTTCACAGCATATCTTACAGGTTGATTTACTTATGGTGAAATTCTCATCATAACTCATTCCCTCAACTGCATTTTTGGTTTTCCTTAAACTATCACTGTTCAAGTGGCCTAACCTGCGATGCCAAGTAAGATCCGAAGTCACTGCAGCAACCATACATTCTTTTAAGTTCAGTTTATAAACACCATTTGTCAACGAAGCAGTAGCAACCAGTTCACGTTTTCTATTGTAAATATGACAACTGTCGTCCGTAAAATGCACCTTGTTGCCATTTTGAATCAATCTGCTTACTGATATGAGGTTAGTTGTCAAGTTTGGTACACAGTAAACATCTTCAATGTTTATTTCAAATTCACTGCCTTTAACTGAGGTTACAATCTTAACATCGCCAGCACACGTAACGGAAACAGTTTCTTGATTCGCAACCATTATTTCTTGTTGAACTTTCCGATATCTACTAGTGATCCAATCTACATTGGCTGTTAAATGCACACTAGCACCGGAATCAATATACCAGTCTGTTTTGTTGAAACTGCCGCTTAAGAATACAGCTGAGAACGCATTAGTCTGCTTACGTTCTGCATTTTTGTTGAACTTGGGATTATTCGGGCACTGTGATCGATAATGTCCAGTTTGTTTACATCGATAACATCTGACACTGACAGTTTTCGAGTTGACGTTTTCATTTTGATATTTGACGCCATCTTTGCCAGTGCTGCCACTCATAGACGCACTTGATTTCGACTTGTTCTGTTGGTATTTTCTTGACACAGCGAGCGCGCCATCCACATTGTCTATACTTCCGGTTTCCATGTCTAGAAGCTTGCTTTTAATGGCGTCCGTTGTTACTTGAATGCCCGAATGTTCTATAGCCATAATCATGGGAGAGAACTTCTCTGGTAATCCAGCTAGTAGCAGCGAACCAATCCATTCGTCGTTTATTGCAAATCCTGTTCCACATAGTTTCTGACCCGTCTCTATTATTTGCGTTACATACGAGGTCATGGAACTGCAATTCTCCAATCGAATAGATATCAAATTTTGTAAAAGACTGATCCTTCTAGTAAACCCAGAATCGTCGAAGAGCGACTTGAGTTTTTCCCACAGCTCCTTTGTAGTTTTAACGGTCTTTATATGAACATATAACGATGAGTCTATAGTGAGTACTAGTTTCGCCTTTGTCTTCGCGTCGTCTGCAGCTGATACAACAACTTCTGTACCACTTTCATCTCGTTCGGTCTTGATACACTTCATCATCCCTTCGAGTATTAAAAAGTTTTCTGCTGCGAACACCCATTCATCATAGTTCTCACGACCACGCAACTTCGGCACGTTTATAATGTAATTGGCCGCCATTACGACAAAGCGAACTAATCGAGCACCGGCACGCACGTAGCACAATACACTTACAGTACAGTTTTTACGCGGAAAACTGGCCGAACCAATTTGGAAATATCGATAAACGATCGAATTGTAACAAATTACTTTCACAATTGGCCGCTCAGAATAAAAAACTGGGCCATAACCTTTTAATTAAATGAAACAACCGTTTGCGTTGGAAAAGACAGACTAGACTGACATGTATATTGTTCATAGACTATTACATAGATACAGTTAACATAGACTACACTCGATGTTGCTACAGTACACATTTTGATATACAATCAATAATTCGGAAGGCCATTTGTCTACCTTTTCAGATAGAATGCAAATGTTGAAAACGCCTAACTATCACATAATTTAAATCTTTTTGTTCATGAAAACCTCATGTACGGTTGGCACGGTAGCTCAATTGGCAGAGCGACGGGGCGTATACCCGAAGGTCGCGGGTTCGATTCCCGCCTGAGTAGTGATTTATTGGGAAGGCTATCACACTCGAGTGAGCGACGACATGGTGCAAATGTGGAATGGGACAGACTTCCCAATGCGTTTTTGATTTAAAGAGCATGGCGCATCGTTGTGAACTTCCATTCATTCAATAGTTAAATTAAGAATAAAAGCTGTGCACACCAACTTTATTAGATAAATAGTGATGAAAGGTTATGATTGCAACACTATACCATAAGAAACGCTGCTGTTAACACTTTGTACATTATGAAATTTGTTAAGCAACCCATCACATTGGAGCTTAAAAAAATCAATTTTGGTTCTGACAAATTACCACTTCGACATGGTAAACTTTTACCGAAGACTATTCGTTGTTTAGTTTGTGGGCCATCAAACTGTGGAAAAACAAATGTAGTTATTGGACTTATTTTACATCCTAACGGATTAAATTTTCATAATATTTACGTGTACTCTAAAACTTTGTATCAACCTAAATACCTATTTTTGGAAAAAGTATTAAGTCTGGTCCCTGGGGTAAGTTTTTTTAAATATAGTGATAACGAAGAAGTTTTAAGTCCTGATAAAGCTTCACCGAATTCAGTTATAATTTTTGATGATGTTGCGTGTGAAAATCAAAATAATATTCGTGATTACTTCGCTATGGGCAGACACAAAAATATAGATTGTTTTTATTTGAACCAAACGTATAGCAAAATCCCGAAACAGCTAATTCGTGATAATGCTAATCTGCTCATCGTTTTTAAACAAGATGACATCAACCTACGTCACGTGTACGATGAACACGTAACCAGTGATATGACATGGCTTCAATTCCGTGAATTGTGTTCACAAATTTGGAAAGATCCATATAGCTATTTAGTTATAAATAAAGACTGTCACAAAACCGATGGATGTTATAGAATGACATTTGACACCTTCGTTCATTTAGATAATTAAAATAAATAAAGGTAGCCTTCCCTAAACAAGTATACCATTTATATATTTTCTTTTTGTGTGAGAAGTTGTGGAATTTGTAAATATGAGTGAAAAATCTATAAAACAGCAAATAATAAAATCTGCTGACGCTGTTAAACAGAAGGTTAAGAATATGAAAATTAATAAACTTGATTCTGAAATAGCACTAGAAGCCATGTTTAAACCAGTGACAGATCCACTTAAGTTACTATCTAGCACATATGTTAGCAGTGCTGGAGAAAGTGCGGGGACTGACTCAAATTTCAATAGTGGAAAAGACAATTTAGCTCGACAATTGACTCCTTCACGGAAACGAAAATTGTCGAACCCGAGTGTTTCTTCAAACAACACATCCCAAGAGGCATGGAATGAAATTGATGAAGATCGTTCTCAAAATGAATCTGAATATCAACAAAATTCTAAAAATGATATGTCTTTCGAAACGGTTTCTGATGCTACCTCAACTCCAAATAAAAATTCTGTATCTTCATGGTCGTTATCATCAGAAATCTTTAAAGATGTACCTTATGGAATTAGGTTAGTGAAAGGTAAGCCAATGATTGGCATGTCGCTTCTTTCTGATCTTAATAATAAAATTCAAATTGCGGGTCATATGTATGAAAAAACATTAGGACTTGTTGAATTATTGTACAAAAAAAGCCTAATTTAAGCATTGTAACTGAAAATGACAAAGAAAATTATAAATCAATATTAATAAACACAAATGCTCACCGGCGTGGCTTTGAACCCGATCAGCAAATAATAAGTAACAGGGGATTTAAGTATTTAAATATTATAAAACCTTTATTCACTGCACATGAAACAATAAATTCTGTGAAGGCTGCTAAAGGAAAGGGTTTACCGTTGTTTAAAAAAGTTGTTCCAAAAGTTGATTATGTTTATTGGGACGATCCAAATGAATTAGTCGAAAGACTGAAATTATTAATTGCTTCGAAAGATGCTGGTAACACTGGATTGGACAATGAAATCATATCTATCATAGAAGAACTAAGGGAATGTGGTGTAATCAGTTGAATAAATACAAAAAACAAACAATTTATTTTTTATTTCATCCCTAACCTTTGTTTAGTTACAATATGAATATCGATAAATTTGGTCATCACGTTCATAAAAGATTTCGTGCAATGGACCCTCTTGAATTTACTCTTTTAAACAAAGTTTTGCTTCAAAATGAATCTGGTGATTATGATTTGAGACAAAGTAGATTGAAAGGATTACAATTAGCAGTTGCTGCAGATGAAGCTGTTAATAAAGAATATGTTGACCAAAACAATCAAGTATTTTGCAAAAAGCAGGATTGTCTAGCGGAAATTAAAAGTATAAAGGCGCAACTACAACTGTTACAGAAACAGTTAATTGAAAAGTGTTCGAGTGTGGATGTCAGTAATATAATAAAAGATCACATCACAGAACTGAGAGATATAACAAAACCACTATGAGCAAACATGATGTTGTTGCTGAAATCCATAAAGGAGCTAGAAAAAATTTTCCTCGTCGATCAGTTATTATAAAGGGAATTGATGACTTATGGCAATCCGACTTGATAGATATACAAAAATATCAGAAAGTGAACAAAGGCTATAAGTTTATTTTAGTTGTAATTGATACTTTTTCAAAATATGCATGGTTAGCTCCACTGAAGACAAAAACAAAAACTGAAGTGTCCCTGGCCTTTGAAAAGATTTTGGAAATAGGTCGTAGACCTAAAAATTTACAAACTGATATGGGCACTGAATTTTATAATGATAATTTTCAAAAACTTATGAAAAAATACAAAATAAATCACTATTCAACATATTCAACCAAAAAAGCTTCAATTGTTGAAAGACTTATAAGAACTTTAAAAGGAAAACTATTCAAACAATTTAGTTTGGCTGGAAACTACAAGTGGGTTGGATTACCGTTGTCTGACGTGGTTAATACATATAATAATACAGTACACCGCACCACTAAATTTAATCCATCTGCAATCAACCCATCAAATGAATCAATAGTTGCTAACAATATAAAAAAAAGTCAAAACTTTTCAATATCTAAGAAAATTAAGTTTCGTGTAGGTGACGTTGTTCGGATCAGCAAGTACAAAGGGGAGTTCAAGAAAGGATATACACCAAATTGGTCAACTGAGTTGTTTACAGTTATTAAAGTAAACAAAAGTGTGCCTATCACTTACCACATTCAAGACCAACATCGTATGCCAATCAAAGGTTGTTTTTATGAACAAGAACTTCAAAAAACTAAGTGTCCACAAATTTATTTAGTTGAAAAGGTTATTAAAAAGCGTGGCAATAAATTATTTGTTAAATGGCTTGGTCTTAGTCAAAAAGAAAACAGTTGGATTGATAAAACTAATATTGTCACAAAATAAAGCATATAATAATAATTACACGACATTTTTTTCATTATCTACTTAGTTATGAAAGGTAGCGGACTCATAAATACTTTGATCAATAATTTACCAATTGAATTACATTTACCGGGCTACAACTACTGCGGCCCCGGCACTCGCTTGCAAGAACGATTGAAGAGAGGTGATAAAGGTATTAACCCTTTAGACAGCGCCTGCATGCAACACGATATAGCTTATTCTAAAAATCCTAATTTGAAAGACCGTCATAAAGCTGACTTAGAGTTAAAAAATATGGCAAAACACCGATCCCAATCAAAAGATGCCAGTAGAGGTGAAAGGGTTGCTTAGTGGTTGGTTAACAAGGTTATGAAAGCAAAAATAAAAACGGGTGCCAGCATTAACTCATTTAAGACATCAATTGCAAAATTAAAATCAGTTATGAAAAAAAATAAGCCAAACAATAACAAAGAAGCCATACAGTTTGCATATTTAGCAGCAAAAAAAATATTTCATAATAAGAAAACCATAAAACTTCCAAGAATTATTCCTATTCCAAAAAGAGGAGGTATACTTCCACTTATTCCTATCTTTGCTGGTCTATCCGCATTAGGCTCTTTAGCTGGAGGTGTTGGTGGAATAACCAAAGCAGTCAATGATTATAAATCAGCTCAAAAAAATCTTGCTGAATCAGAGCGGCATAACAAAATGATGGAATCTATTGCCTTAGGCAAGGGTTTATACATTAAACCATACAAGAAGGGGAAAGGTTTATGTGTACGTTTTTCAAAAAACTGATAACTAGGTTACCCAGACGAGCACTTACTAATGTTGATATAGTAAATTATACTCACGATATACCATACTTTCGAGGGGTTTACATGCGAAACACTTTGCCGAATAAATCTAAAAACATTGAGTGTGCAATTTTAAATTTAGACAGTTCTGAGAATCCTGGAACTCATTGGGTAGCCTATAGCAAAATAAATAACTATTGTGAATACTTTGATAGCTATGGAGATTTAAAACCGCCAATCGAACTAATTAAATACCTAACAACAAAAACTGATATTTACTATAACTATATAAACTACCAAAAAAATCATCCGTTCAACTGTGGTCATTTATGTATAAAGTTTCTTAAAAACTTCTGGAAGAGTCATTTAAAATAAGATTTACTACTTAATTTTCTCATTATTACAATGTCTTTCACACTATCAGTAACTGGCTGTAAATCAGCGTTGTCAACATATTATTCACCAGCATTTCAACTTGATGGTGAATATGAGTGTGGACTAATATTTTTGTCAACCTTTAACTCAATACCGAATATAGACCACAACAATAACAAGTTTTTTTATGGTGATAACGGAGTTATAGAAATACCTGAGGGATCTTATGAGTTATCTGATATTAATGACTATTTAAAAAATATATTAAAAGATTGCACGTTTATGTTGATGTGTAATAATAATACTTTGAAAACAAAGATATTTTGTTCTAAAGATATTCATTTTGAGAAAGCAGGTTCAATCGGAAGAATATTGGGTTTTGCCAGTGAAACACTTAAAGCGAATATAATACATGAATCTCTCTTCCCAGTAAGCATTCTTCCTTCGACTATCGTTCGAATCGAATGTGATATCGTGAGTGGAAATCATAAAGTCATATATAAATGGAAAACCTAGCCATATAATTTATGAATTTGCGCCAAATGTACCGCCAGGATATCGGATCATAGAAATACCAAAAAATTTAATATATTTTCCAGTAAATCAAAATACAGTAAGTGAAATTAATATAAGAATTTTGGATGAAAATAATAATTTGTTAAATTTACGTAACGAAAATCTACACTTATATTTACATTTAAGACGAAAATGATAGATTTTATTAATAAAAGATTGGAAGCCCAAAGTAACAACGTCAGTATAACACCTGAAGTGCAGCAGAAAATACCTATTAAAAGAAAAAGGCTTACGAAAAAAAACAAACAGTTTTTAAAATACCTGAAACTTATAAAATGAATATTTTAAACATCATAGATTCTTTTACGCAAGATAATAGTATCGAAAGCTATCAAGTTCATTCGTATAAACCTTACATAAACAGTTTTAACAAAAATGATGAAATTCGAATTCCTATTAATCAACAAGACCTTTACGTATTGCCTTCAGCGAGTACAATATACATAGAAGGTTCAGTAGCAGTGCATCGACGAAATGGAGACATAAAAGAAAGAGTTAGTATTGTGGAGTTTGTGAATAATGCAATTTTGTATCTATTTCAAGATATTCGTTATGAATTAAACGGTGTAGAAATAGATAGAATAAAAAATGCTGGCATTACAACGACCATGAAATCTTTGATATCTATGAATGAAAACGAATCGAAAATGTCACGTTTGTGGGGGTGGGATACTAATGGAATAAAAAATACAAAAGGTTTTTTTTCTGTTTGTATACCATTGAATAAAGTTCTTGGTTTTGCAGAGGATTACAATAAAATAATAATGAATTGTAAGCACGAGTTGGTACTACTACGTAGCAATACAAACCTAAATGCAGTGAAATTAAGTACTAATGAAGTGTTAGATGATATTAACATAAATAAAATAGTGTGGAGAGTACCACATATAAAAGTCTCAGATCGGGAGAGAGTTAACATGCTTAGATACTTGGAAAAAGATAGAGCCATAAGTTTAGCATTTAGGAACTGGGATCTCTATGAATACCCTCTGTTGCCAAGAACAACCAAACATACCTGGTCAGTGAAAACTTCATCGCAATTAGAAAAACCTCGGTTCATAATCATAGGTTTGCAAACACAAAGAAAGAACATTGGAAGCGGGGATATGTCACAGTTTGATCATTGTCATTTACGTGACGTTAAAGTTTTTTTAAATTCAACATACTTTCCTTATGAAAGCCTCAATATTAACTTTGCAGATGATAAATACTTATTATTATACGAGTTGTATACAAAATTCCAACAGTCTTATTATGGACACTGCGCTGGACCGTTGTTGAGCTTAAAAGAATTTAAGGACTTATGTCCTTTGGTTGTCATCAATTGTAGCAGACAAAACGAAACCTTGAAAACAGGTCCCGTGGACGTCCGTATCGAGTTAGAAAGTGACTTAGAGATTCCTGATCAAACATCTGCTTACTGCCTCATACTAAACGATTGCATAGTGGAATATAAACCCCTTTCAAATATTGTGAAAAAAATAACATGAGTAATAATTTATTTTTCTGTGATTTGCAAGGGTTTCGTGACTGTAAAAATAGGTTTATTGTTAAAGAAGTGGCCTATGCTACAGCAGAATATACTCAGATTTATTTAGTGAAACCACCCTTTGCATTTTCAAAATTAACAGATAATGAGAAGAAACAAGTAAAGTGGTTAGAGAAAAATAGAGGAATTTACTGGCGAGAAGGATACATTGATTATTACGAATTTAGAAGAATAATAAAACCTATTTTAGAAAAAAATGATGTATTTGTTAAAGGGTCTGAAAAATGTAAATGGGTAAAAGAGTTATCCCCACATTGTAAAGTTGTAGATATTGGAGAAAGGGAATGTCCTAATCTGAAATCAATATTTGACAGTTATCAAGATTGTGAGAAAATTTGTTGTTTTAACCATCAAAAGTATTGTGCTTTGAAAACAGTGGTTTGTTTAAGGAAATGGTATTATGATAACATGAATGAAGAAAATGGTAGTATGTTCTTGTAAATAAACATTTAAATAGATATAAGGTAGTTTTTGGAAATAAAAAAATATTTTTTAAAGCAATAGTTTTATTTATTTAATTAATTATAGAATACCTTAACAGATGCAGAGTATATAGTTTTTACTGCACAGTATACAATTATATTTACATTTAAAGAACAAAGAAATCTTAAATAACATAGTAAAAATTACCGAAAACTTATATTATCTAAATATAGAAATAATAAACTAAAGTCTAAATGTACAAACTTCTACATATTTAATTATAAAAAAGACAGACTTTAACAGGTATGTTTTCTAATTGTAGAAGTTACTTACACAGAATCATTACACATGGATTTGCAAATTTTTTTTACTAAATTTTCGGTTAAGTCTATAATTTCGTCTACTGGATCCATCACTACATACTGGGCCTTAAGAACTACACGCTCGCTGTCACTTGTACCACGGTTTAAATCGATGACCTCTATTTTCACGAGTCGATGTCCTGCTCGCGGGCATTTGCTTACAACGAACGAAGTTGAAGCATCATCATCATCCGCCCGACGTTTTTTTGATGTTCTTGGTGTGCTTTTCTTTTTCACAAGTAGATGATCTGAGCTTGGCACTCTCAGTTCTTCGACGTCACTATCAAACCAATTTTGACCACATTGCTGCGGTTCAAAAGGCTCAGTCAGGATCTGTAAGCAAAAATAATAAATGAGTACTTAATTATTTTAAATTTTATTCATCAAGTCCACTTCTTGCTTTATGCTATGAATTAATGAATAGATATCTTACCGATAGAGACATTTTGTATAAAACGTGTATAAAACACCCGTTTATTCCGAGACTGGTAGGTATGACTCCTGTTGACAGAATGAAGAAGCTTTAATGCTTCCTCAAATAGCGTTAGTTAAATATGCCATGTTGACAATTTATAGACCTCGTGTCGAGTGTCTTGTCTTGTTGTTTATATAGTGTTCTTTTCCACACTCATGCATTTGTTTGCGTTGCAGTTTTCCGGTAGAATACATTCGATTTTATTACAAAGAGTGCCGACAGTATAGACAAGTATAGACTTGTTTTTGCTGACGCAAACACAACCCCACATTAGTAAGCTACACGTGTTTGGTTGTTTTCCATCATACTATTTGATAGTGAATAATATACCTATTTATTTATAGCATTTTTATGAATTTAGAACCTATAGGTTAAAAAAAACAACAATTCAAATACTCTACTATGATTTAATTTTGAAAAACATTTCATTAATTACATTCTTATATCTACTTACACTTACATAATCTTAATTACATGAAGGGTACTTAACTATACTATATTAAAACTACATATTAATATCAAAGTAATCAACAGATCACAAAATATGTTTGCTACCCCAGGCTAATGTACTAATTTTATCGCTTCGTATCAATCTTTTGTCATCGTTGTGAGA
Source organism: Bedellia somnulentella (assembly GCA_963576735.1). Lineage (NCBI taxonomy): Eukaryota > Metazoa > Arthropoda > Insecta > Lepidoptera > Bedelliidae > Bedellia > Bedellia somnulentella. The sequence goes on from CAUYWD010000078.1 coordinate 26,486, forward strand.
TAGAGCTACTTTATTAATGCTTTTCGTAATTAATTCATGACGGATAGATCTAAACAAAATATTTTTCTTGCGGATGACATTATTTTTATGAAGGACAGATTTATAGTCTGAATCAGTCAGATCTCGAACTATGCATGCTTTGACACCTTTAGCCTTTTTTATAACCTTATCTTGAGTTTTTACACAGTACAGTTTAGATCTTAGACCCACAAACTCTGTGATTATCCTTCCACCCATTTCATCCTTAAACAGACCTGGTACTTTTTTGTTAATGCAAGGTAGATTGTATTCGTTCTGAATGCTGTAATTACTTGTGTCAAAATATTTTAGAAAATGAGTTTTCAAATCGTGGTAAAAATCATCTGATTTTATGGAATAAATAAAACTATCAGTGTCCGTGTAGCACATTTTAACACTATCTTGATAATATGGTTTTACAATATCGTAATGAAAGTGGTACATGTGTGCTTTAGATAGCTCAAGTACTGAGAATCCGATATATATTGGTTTATCCATGACGATTCGTCTAGGTTTCATCTGAACAGCTACTAAGTTCTCACTAAAAACAGAGACACTGTGGAAATTCGGGCTTGCAATTAGTTTATCAACACTCAATTTCTTTTTGGTTTTGTTGGTCGTGTCACTCCATTGCTTCACTAAGTGAACGCTAACCCTTGATTCGATGTTTTCTAATGTTTTTCCGAACACTGAATTATTTAAAAGTTTAAAGAAATCCTGTTCAAACACAGATTTAGCTTCTTGACGAAGTTTTGTGTTAAGGTCGATATATGTTTTAAGATAAGGTCTTTGTTTAAACGTAATCACGCGATGAATTTTTTGCAAAATTAAGCCATGCTGTAAGCATGTTTTTAAATGCCTGTAGTGAATAACGTAATTGTATTTATCATATAGATTTGGAATTAACTTTTTATTTTTTCCTCCGGGTGGGGTGCATTTTTCAGGACAAAATGGTAAATCATCGTGTTCACTATGTAAGTTCCGCGGATACATCAAATCTACTTCAAGTATATAGCCATAATCTGCCTCGTCCTCTACTGATACAATATCAAGTTGGTCAATTTCATATTGCTTGAGGAATCTGAAATTAGACTCAGGGAGATGTTGACACATACTATAACCATATAAATTATTACAATCTAAATAAACTATGTATGAATTTTCTTTTGAGGGATCATAATCTGTCATAGATTTGTTGTTTGCTTTCGCATGACGATGGGAGCACATAACTACTCCTCCTCTAATTCCACTTTGAATCATGCGGATCATGGATAAATCATTTAAAAGTTCTAGTTTAACGCCTGTCTTTAACAACATAGCATCAAATGATAAACTTGGGGCAGTGATATAAAATGCTGGGTCCAGTTGGTAATGATGTTTACATGTCTTACGAAAACTTTCAAAAATGTCCGTTAAAATTAAAACATCACTTTTGAGATACAAATCAGTATATTCGCCTAAGTTATGAATTTTGAACTGACTCCAAACTGAGTGGGCATGTTGATAATCTTCAGTTGAAATGTTTTCGTTCGTCATAGTATTGAAAAACTTGGGCTGGGAAGGTAGACTGTCTTCTAAATAAACCTCCCAATTACTCATGTAATTATAAGGGTAGACACCCTTACGCGTCAAAAGATTAAAGTGATTATCTTCTGGAAAATGCTTGCGTAGGCAATGAAAGTCTTCTTTTTTTAATGTTTTAGCTAATTTCTCTAAGCTGGTTCCCAAAAACTTGAATGAATCGATAAATCGCAACTGAATGTGATCTCCATCACCGATAGGTAAAAATTTTGTGAAAGAAATATAATTTTCCTTTGTTTTTGGAATTAATTTTATCGTCCCAGGAAGTTCACCAAGTTCCTTGATGAAAAGATGACAATCATATCCTGATAAGTTATGAAAAAATATTGGTATGAAATTAGGTGATTTATATTGCAAATTACAGTGAGCATGAGCCGCGCCGCGGTAGCGTAAGGAGATGTGGCAGTGATCTCTAACTTTATCATTCCATAGAAAATGGTTACAAATATGACAGCGCTTTGCCTTTTGAAAATTTAGATTGTCTGATTCTGTGAAAATCATTGGTTTATTGGTATTTAACGAATCATGAATATTTTTACAATCAGTTTGTAGCGATTGAATAAACTTTGAAACACACTTCCTACCTCTGTAAGAAACGTAGCGATTTTGGGTTTCATCAACTGAACAAATTATATTATACCCAAAAGCAATCGGTATATGATGATGCAGATCAGTTGTATTAGCAATATTAGGGTTGGGTTCACAACCATGCACTGGTTGTAACATTGTCTCAAAGTCTGCATAGATTACATAGGGTACATCTTGTTTCTTATCATAATTTTTAAATTGAAGAAAAGAACCCTTTTCAGGTAAAAAATAGGCTGTCTCACCACAAACATGATTGATTAAGTCTTCTTGTAATTTGAAAAATGACAAACATGTATCACAAAAGAATAAATTTCCGTGATGCTTAGTGATTTGACTTCTCACAAGGCGGGGTAGATTTTTAATCAAACAGTAATGTGATTTATCCTCGTTTTCAACGAGCAATAAATTAATATGCTTAACTTTTTTATTCATTGATTCTGATCTGTATAATGGTCCTTCAATAAACTTGCCATCGCTCAAACCATATACGTTGATAGTAATATTTGGATGATTTTTTTCAAAAATGGTGATAATATATCTGCGAAACTTACAGGAAAATTCATGTTTTCAGTGTTGAATAAATCCTGAAAATGAGGGTAGGAAGACACCCGTTCGGGGTGGATCTTTGTTGGGTGTAAGGCTGCTGTGATGCACCACAGGAAGCAGTATTCGTCGTTATTTTGAATATTTAAACAAGCTTTCTTGTTTTTTATAAATTGAGGCAAAGCTGTGTACTGGGACCCGCTGAGTGGTTGATATTTATTGATGTTAATCTCAAAATGTGAGTTGTTCAAAAAGGCCCAGCCCGAGTCCCTTTCCTGAAACTCTTCCATTTTTTTCATCAGTTTGGATTCTATTTCAGAGAAAGTTTTATGAAAATCATAATTTAAATGGAGAGAAATATTTTTGGTTGAAAAGGATTTCATCTCCTGATTATCATTGCTCATCATTAAGAATGTTGAAAAAAGTTCAAAGTTTACTTTGATACTAGTATGCTTTTGTAGTGATTGATCTAAAAGTGATTTTATTTTATTCCTTATATTGATGAAAAATAAAGACGTTGAGTAAAGCTCTTTACCTTCTGGCACAACAATTCTATAAGTAGCTATTCTATCCCGGAATGCGGACAAAATTTTTTGCACCCCATCCTCCACACCAATAACAATGTCATTTTTCTTATGGGAATTACTCCGCAAATGACCAATCCACTTCCTCTTGTCAACAGTTACTCTACATACGGAACAAAATGGCATTTTGCGATCTGTTGATTACCTAACTAGAAATTTGGGTGCTTATATGGGTGTATATTTTTACAATTAATAGGTACTATAAACCTACAAGCCACTGCACAACAAAAGCCTTCTCTCACCGAGTTGGATTAAAAGTGGTCTTGAGGTATCTAATTATGCACACAGGTCTCCCTACGCTAAATATTTGTCTAAAAATATGTTAATAAAATAATATAATTTAAAAAGCTGTCTAAGATCCGCTATCTGATAGGGTAAACGTGTCAGAGCGCGACTAGACTAACGTAGTGAAGGACGCTCTCAGGCTAGGTGAGATGACTACTTGTAAAAAGTGTATAGTAATAGATGGGATACGGAAAGTCCTACTTCCAGCAGTGGAATACTATAGACTAGAGAATACTTCAAAGCTTAGGGATAGAATGAGTGATAAAAAATATTAACTACCTAGTAACTAACTCAGAATTTACCAATAAAATACACAGACTAATAAAAATTGGCTGTAGCTGTATTTACCTATACCTATGCCTATACATAACATAACATATACTCACGGCTATAAATCCCAAGAGGGAGTAGCCAGAGCTAAGGAATTAGATATAATATACCTATACCAATACCAAAATTAATACCTAATACCACGTTTACCTGTAATTATACCAATACCAAAATAATATTTAATACCACATATAAGTACCCAATAGGAAAAAATACAAACAATGTATAGTAAAATTGCCTCAGTCAGCCTGTTTAATTTTAATTAAGTCGGGGTTATAAAATGATGGTACACAGTCCTCGAAGAGTGTGCCGGTCTCTTTCACGAAGCGATGCAACAGCTTCCACTGCGGTGAGCCCTCTTCAAGGTAACAGTTTAGTCGGAGCAAAGCCTTTGTCCAGCGGGTGTCCTTGGGAGCGTCCTCAGCGTCGTGGCGTTCATAAACCTTCAGCTCCACATAGAATTCGCCAGATGTGCTGACGACCCGTCGCTGGTTACCGTTGGCCACACGATTCACGACAAATGATGGTAGAGTCTTCGACTGCAACACACGATCGTTGTATTCGTTTTCGTTGCAGAGTCCGAACACATCCACAGTTTTGTTTTTTTTCTGGGACCTGAAAAAATAATAATAATATAATTATATATTTACTCTGCTCGCTTAATACACACATTAAACATCACAGTCATTTTTGATTGTTAGTTAATTAAAATTTTATGATGACTTACTTATGTAAACAGAATATAAGTAAAAATGTAACACACCTAGCAGGCTGGTTGGAGATATCAATACCATACATTACAAATATTTATTTAAAACATAACATGCACACATACATACATATGCTCACGGCTATAAATCCATAGAAGGGGTAGCCAGAGCTAAGGAATTAGAAATTCCTCAACCACGTTTGAATTTTCAGTTGGGAAAAGATGATAAAATAAAGGTTTTTGGTGATGGGTCTCTAACCACATCGCCCAAAAATCCCTTAAACGTCCCAATTCCAAGAAGAAATGGGGTAGTGTTATTCTATGCCGACACTACATAGCCAAACATAACTGTTTGAAATTAGCTAAACTTAAGAATCAATTCAAATACCTATGTTACTGATTGAGGTAAAATTTGCATGTTGACATACTTATTTCTCATTAAAAATTTAATAACCTACTCTAGTAAATAAATGATAATGTAGTGATCTTACTTGACGCTACTGCTTGAGGTACTTTCTGCTTTTGAGCTCGACTTCCTCGCCTGTGTCGAGGTTTTTCTTTCCTTTATTTATTCTTTATTTATTAGTAATAATCCCCACATGAGGTTTTCTCGTTTTATTCATTATTTTATTCATTACACGTCTTAAGATTAAGAAAAGACCCGTGACAATTCGTGTAGGCCCAATCTGGGATTTGAACCTTAGTCGTTTGCACGATAACTGGTGTTCTACCCACTGAGCTATCATGGTTATATTGCTTTTTAAGATTTTCAAAGGTATTGTCACTATTGTGTGCTAATTGATACAACTGGCCGGCGTTTAATATCGCCAACAATAGTAAAAACTATCTGCCTGCTAAATTTATTTAAGGGAAAATCGCTTATGGGTACTTCTAATATGGGGTTTTCGGCGCTGGTATGGACAGTTGCGGTAGTGGATCTATTGTCTGAGAAATCTTTTTCTGTTGGATTGACTATCAATGAGCTAACTTCCTCGTTGTGAATTTCTATCCGGGATAGTGCGTCAGCATTTTTATTATGTTTACCCTGTTTATAAATGACAGTAAAAGTGTATTCACTTAATTTGAGTCTCCAGCGGGTCAATCTAGAATTTGGTTCTTTGAGACTCATAACCCACTGCAAGGGCTTATGGTCAGTAACAATTTTGAAATTACGTCCAAATAAATATGGTCGAAAATACTTGGTGGCCCATACTATCGCTAAAAGTTCCTTTTCTATTGTACTGTAATTACACTCACTGTCGTTTAATGTTCTAGAGGCGAAGCACACAGGCTTATCTGATCCTATTGTTCCTTGGGAGAGAATGGCCCCTATGGCCACGTTTGAGGCGTCGGTTGTGAGAATGAATTCTTTACTAAAATCTGGGTACTGTAGGATGGGGTCATTGGTTAGCAGAGACTTACATTTTTCGAAGCAAGTTTTATACTCGGAAGTTAATATTATTTTTCTACCTTTTTTGAGGCATGAAGTTAGAGGTTTCGTTACTCGGGCAAAGTCAGGAATAAATTTTCTTTAATAGCCTAATAGGCCTAAAAATTGCTTAATTTGTTTAGGGGTTTGAGGTATGGGGTAATTCTGAATCGCTGATATTTTATCTGGATTGGGTTTTATGCCATCTTTACTTATAATATGTCCTAAATACGCAGTTTCTAACTTTAAAAACTCCGATTTATCCATCTGTATCTTAAAATTCGACTCTCTCAATTTTTGGAAAACTTTTTCTAAATTAATTATGTGCTCCTGAAGGGAGGTACTAAACACTATAATATCATCCAAATACACTAGGCAAACTGTCAAAAGTCAAAAAAGTCAAAAAGTTTATTTTTCAAAATAAAGTTAAATACTATCATTTTTTGAACGTCAAAGTTTTAAATTAATCGTTAATCCGTTGCTTCGGAAGGTGTTCGTAAAGAGAAGAAGCAACAAAGAAACTCTTTACATTCACATTTTTTTTCATTTTTTCAAAATATGGTTTGTACAATTTCATAATTTAATGTTTTTTGACATGAATTCCTCATGTGGGGATTATTACTCATAAATAAAAGATGTTATTAAAGGAAAGAAAAATTTCGACACTGGCGGGGTTCGAACCCGCGACCTTCGGGTATACGCCCCCGTCGCTCTGCCAACTGAGCTACAGTGTCAGTTGGCATCCAGCGCGAAATTTCTCTATCCTTTGTTTCTTTTTTACACGTTCAAGTAGTGTTTGCGTTTCCTACCTCCGAATTTTAACTCATTCGGACGGCCACTTGTCTACCTTTTCAGATAGAATGCAAATGTTGGAAACGCCTAACTATCACATAATTTAATGTTTTTTGACATGAATTCCTCATGTGGGGATTATTACTCATAAATAAAAGATGTTATTAAAGGAAAGAAAAATTTCGACACTGGCGGGGTTCGAACCCGCGACCTTCGGGTATACGCCCCCGTCGCTCTGCCAACTGAGCTACAGTGTCAGTTGGCATCCAGCGCGAAATTTCTCTATCCTTTGTTTCTTTTTTACACGTTCAAGTAGTGTTTGCGTTTCCTACCTCCGAATTTTAACTAATTCGGACGGCCACTTGTCTACCTTTTCAGATAGAATGCAAATGTTGGAAACGCCTAACTATCACATAATTTAATGTTTTTTGACATGAATTCCTCATGTGGGGATTATTACTCATAAATAAAAGATGTTATTAAAGGAAAGAAAAATTTCGACACTGGCGGGGTTCGAACCCGCGACCTTCGGGTATACGCCCCCGTCGCTCTGCCAATTAATAACATCTTTTATTTATTGTACAATTTCAGTTTATAAACATGTTTATACTTTACAAAAGATTTTCTATGCGACCAAACCAAACGCTAGTTTGACATAATTAAAATAAATTGTCCATCACAAAAACCAATCACATAACGTGAGAAGAAAAATCCTCACCAGACAATTATTCCTAGGAATAACGAGGGAAGATTTATAGCTTTACGGACATGGTCATGTGCGCGTTGGGTCCTTGTCGTTTAAAAAATCTTGAACACTGTAGTAAGATTTCTTTAAAAGCATGGCTTTAATTGCCTTTTTAAAAGATGCCACAGGCAATTCCAATATGTCAGAAGGAAGTTTGTTGAACATTTTCAGGGATAGTCCCATAAAGGAGTTACTTACTTTATTAAGTCTCCACTTCGGTACGTTAAGTTTCTCCTTATTCCGAGTGTTAACAGTATGCCTATCACTAACTTTACTAAATTGGCCTATATTCTTTTTGGCATACATTAAATTCTCAAATATGTATTGGCAAGGGACAGTTAAAATGCCAATATCTTTAAATTTTTCGCGCAACGAATACCTCGACCTTAACATGTAAATAGATCGGATAGCTCGCTTTTGTAAGACAAAAACTTTATGAGCATCAGCCGCTTTACCCCATAATAAAATACCGTACGACATAATACTATGAAAATAACTGAAATAAACAATGCGAGCTGTTTCTATGTCTGCTATTTCTCTAATCTTACGCACGGCATACGCTGCTGAGCTCAGCCTTTTAGAAAGTGTTAGTATATGGGGTCCCCATTGCAACTTAGAATCGATTATTATCCCTAGGAATTTTGTCTCTTTCACTAATTCTACTTTTTCACTGTCAATAACAATATTGGCATCAACTTGCCTAACATTTGGTAAAGTAAATTTAACACGTTGCGGGTCGGTATCAACTTATAAAAAACATATGATATGACAGTAAAATTCTCCATACAAAATATTCCTACGGCAATACCCGTAGCGTAATCTAGCAACACCAAAGTACGACGAAGAGAAACAGTACTGCTAGATCCGTAAACAGGCTATAGCCGTAGTGACACATTATACTGTTTAAACTAAATATTGAATAGACAGTACGGATATAACCGTAATAGGTTATAACCGTACTGACATGTTTAGCGGACACTTACTTATAAAATATGACACTACGATTATAGCCGTAGGTGTTATTGGAGAAATAAAAGGCTGAATCATAGTAATTATTTATTTTTAATCACAGCTATCATTGCAAGGCAGTCTTATATATGTATTAATCGGCCGCAGGTTAATAATATTTAGCAAATTAAAAGATTTTTCTTTAATATTTTGCATTATTTATGTTTAAAATATGTTATTAATACAAAAATAAACTTTGAACAGTACCTATCAAATTGTAAATATAAAGAAAATCAAACAAAAATACTTATTCTAAGTACAAACTTAAAAACATTTACCAATTTTTTTTGTAATAACTAAAATATGATGAACTAGTACAGTAAACTTATAAACTTAAACAATCACAGCGCTGCTAACATTTATTATTAAGAATTTAACAATTTGTAATAATTATTATAATAAAACAATCAGGCACAAATCAGACTTATATCAGCCTAATTGTTACTGACATGCAACAAATGCCAGTCTTCGAAACATTCAGGACATAAAGGTGTTCTCTTTACACAGTCCTTACAAATGTATTTAGTTTCTTTTCTTTAGTTTAGTACACAATTTACAATTTAAATTTTCTTTTGTTATCATCAGCATTACATAGAACTGGCATCAAAATCGGCCAGTGACCAGTCATTGTAGACACATTACATTCTTCAACTATGTTCTGCCTGAATCTACGGCTACTGTAGATACTATCTTTTCCTACCATGTCAACTCCCTTTGCGTCATTGGAAATACCACACATTTCCTTTATTAGTTGATCTCTAAATTCTATCGATTTATATTTAGTATTTTTCTTTACATATTTCTTATACAGATAATACGAATTCCAGATAACAACGTCAAGACAATGAAATATAACCCTCTTATACCACCTTATAGTTTTTCGCGGAGATGAATAATAGGAGATCATTTGGTCAACTCTATCTACTCCGCCCATAAAATTATTATAAGCTGCAACTTCAGCAGGTTTGGTAGCTAATTTGCCATGCCGGTTTGCTACTTCTTTCAGTTCGGGATGATCGCGGGTAGAAATTACGTACACTGGTCTTTTATCTTTCCAAACTGATACGTATACCTGTCCTTTACGCAGCCAATGATGTTCTCCTTTCTTTAGTTTTTGGTTTGTTAGTAGTCTTGGATTTCCTTTACGATTTTTCCGTAAAGTCCCGCAGGAGTGAGTTCGTAAATCAAGCAGCTTTTCCGACAGTTCAGTCGAGTTATAAAAATTATCCATGAAGACATGGTGACCTTTTAATAAATATGGTTCTAACAGTGTTAAAACGATACGCTGGGTCTTCTTTCCTGATTCTGAGTCATCTTTGCCCCGATACATGTACATGTCGAGAACATATCCGTCAGAAGTCGTGAGAACGTAAAACTTTATGCCGTATTTGGCTTTTTTACCTTTTATATATTGCCTGAAATACAATCTGCCTCGAAAGAGAATTAAACTTTCATCGATCGATAACTCTTTTGAGGGACTATAGATCTGCTGGAAGTTAGTGTTGAGTTCTTTTCTCTTTTGGATCATACAATCTGTAGCCTTTAATATTATCAGGATATCCAAGTAGTATACATTCAATGGACTTTCTGTCCCATTTGGACCTTTTCTCTTTGTTGACATGGACCATGATAGGGGATCCAAAAATCCTTACGTTGCTCAGGTCTGGCTTAACACCTGTCCATAATTCATATGGTGTTTTGCCATCTAAAACTGAAGAAACAATCCGATTATGTAAGTATACAGCCGTATTGCAAGCCTCCGCCCAGAACTTCTTGTCCAGATTAGCGTCATAAAGCATGCACTTAGCCTTTTCAATAACAGTTCTATTCATTCTTTCACATAATCCGTTTTGTTGAGGTGTATAAGGGTTGGATTTTTGATGCACTATTCCGAATTTCTTCAAGTAATCATCAAACGCTGTATTACAAAATTCCTTCCCGTTGTCAGTTCTGAAGGTTTTCACTTTTCTATTAGTTTGGTTTTCTGCCAATGCCTTGAATTCCTTAAAGTATTTCAATGCTTCATTCTTATGTTTTAGAAAGTAAATGAAGGTCATCCGGCTGAAGTCATCGACGAACAATAGAAAGTAGGATGCGCCTCCCAGTGAAGTTGCCTCCATTGGCCCACAAAGGTCACTATGTACAACATTTAGTAATTCTGTACTCCTTGTATCACTACTTTTAAAAGGTAATCTGCACTGCTTACCTTCACAGCATATCTTACAGGTTGATTTACTTATGGTGAAATTCTCATCATAACTCATTCCCTCAACTGCATTTTTGGTTTTCCTTAAACTATCACTGTTCAAGTGGCCTAACCTGCGATGCCAAGTAAGATCCGAAGTCACTGCAGCAACCATACATTCTTTTAAGTTCAGTTTATAAACACCATTTGTCAACGAAGCAGTAGCAACCAGTTCACGTTTTCTATTGTAAATATGACAACTGTCGTCCGTAAAATGCACCTTGTTGCCATTTTGAATCAATCTGCTTACTGATATGAGGTTAGTTGTCAAGTTTGGTACACAGTAAACATCTTCAATGTTTATTTCAAATTCACTGCCTTTAACTGAGGTTACAATCTTAACATCGCCAGCACACGTAACGGAAACAGTTTCTTGATTCGCAACCATTATTTCTTGTTGAACTTTCCGATATCTACTAGTGATCCAATCTACATTGGCTGTTAAATGCACACTAGCACCGGAATCAATATACCAGTCTGTTTTGTTGAAACTGCCGCTTAAGAATACAGCTGAGAACGCATTAGTCTGCTTACGTTCTGCATTTTTGTTGAACTTGGGATTATTCGGGCACTGTGATCGATAATGTCCAGTTTATTTACATCGATAACATCTGACACTGACAGTTTTCGAGTTGACGTTTTCATTTTGATATTTGACGCCATCTTTGCCAGTGCTGCCACTCATAGACGCACTTGATTTCGACTTGTTCTGTTGGTATTTTCTTGACACAGCGAGCGCGCCATCCACATTGTCTATACTTCCAGTTTCCATGTCTAGAAGCTTGCTTTTAATGGCGTCCGTTGTTACTTGAATGCCCGAATGTTCTATAGCCATAATCATGGGAGAGAACTTCTCTGGTAATCCAGCTAGTAGCAGCGAACCAATCCATTCGTCGTTTATTGCAAATCCTGTTCCACATAGTTTCTGACCCGTCTCTATTATTTGCGTTACATACGAGGTCATGGAACTGCAATTCTCCAATCGAATAGATATCAAATTTCGTAAAAGACTGATCCTTCTAGTAAACCAATGTCAGGCCTTACGGGATGGTATTCAATACTAGAGAAATCTATAACCTCTACAAATAAAACTCTGTTTAATTAACTATCATTTCATATAATCAATACTATACTGTTCTACAATAACTACAGCAAATATAGTTCCGTAGCAAGTGACTATATACATACATTCAATAGCGTTACATGAAACACCTATGCACATTTTAATACATAGTAGTAGTGAAGGATTTAGGCATAAATATACTATCTATACTTAAGCACAAGTATATATACATTTAGTAATTAATACAATTAGCAATAGGTAGTTAATGTTATAACTTACATAATATCTTTCAAGCAGCAGTTCCTCTCGACTAGACAGTCAGAACTCGAATGACGCAGCTACTGGCACGTCACCCGTTTTAAACACTGAGACAAACAACTCCGGTACGGTAGTGGGGGTTGCACGTGCGCATGCAGCTGCGTCACTCAGTAATACGATCTTTCATTTTCAAACTTATGAATTAAACTTGTAGTTATTCAAAAGTATATATTTAAGTATACAATGATACATTATGTTACAAGTATTATCACCTTATATAAAGTGGTGATGACAGTCGGCCATCCTTTTTATAAGCATGACCTCATGCTGTTAGTAAACTCAAAATTTATTACATTTACATTAGAGGTTTAAGCATACTAGTAAGGATAATTATATTATTATTATTATTATTTTACACTTTAGCCCCTTTTTGTTTTTCCGTCCTCACACTAAATTGGACCATTCCGTCCTCACAATAAATTGGACCATTCCGTCCTCACAATAAATTGGACCCTTCCGTCCTCACAATAAATTGGACCCTTCCGTCCTCACAATAAATTGGACCCTTCCGTCCTCACAATAAATTGGACCCTTCCGTCCTCACAATAAATTGGACCCTTCCGTCCTCACAATAAATTGGACCCTTCCGTCCTCACAATAAATTGGACCCTTCCGTCCTCACAATAAATTGGACCCTTCCGTCCTCAAATAAACCATTCCGTCTTTAAAAATAATCAAACGTGTGAACTTCAAATATAATTAACTACTTTATATTTACTAAATATCAAACAATATAATTAATCAAGAACAACGGATTTATCGGACAGCTCGTTACCACTATACTATTGCGCCAAAAGGGGTATGTTGGCATAACCCATCTGTAACCTTTAGTAATCAGCCTAAACAATTTGTCATTTTAGTTTTCTTCTATAATTTGAATGATATATTATGCTATCCTTACTTATGTAAAATGGCAATGCGAAGATGGAAGAGAGACCAAAAAGAAAATACAACGGTGTGCGTAACATTAGTATGGCCGATCCCATACTAGCCCTATGGAAATTGATAAAAATTTATAAATTAATAATATTGATAAAATAAAAAATCGTATTTGATATTGACGCTTGTCATTTACTGACACTTTGTGTAGCTTTCATATATTCATTTAAACTGAAATAAGCTTTTAAATGAAGACTGCGTTTTATTATTACTTTGAATTTCTTTTCTTATTTTATTATAAAATAGTGGATCGGCCCAGCTTCGCACGGGTAGCGTTGTTTTCTTTTTTTAATATCTGAGTTTTTTTTTTCTTCAATCACTGCTCAAACATTGTAAAATTTAGCGCAATATTTTCAATTTATTAAATTTATAGCACTGCTAAACAGTGATGTTTGGTGTTATTTTATTAACGGTTCAGTGTTTCCTTTTATTAGCAACTTTTTGGAATAAAACGCCATGAAGTATTTATAACAATCCTTAAAAGAAATCATTTTGTGATGTAGGATGCAACTACTGGCGCCATCTAGCATGTAATATGTAAATTAGTAAAGATTTGGTTTTGGTCACGGGCGCGATGGCTTATTTCATGTATAATTTCAGCGTTTCTCTACCGATTTCCATGATTCTTTTTTTTTTTATTATTGAATAGGTAATAACGTTACCTGTTTTATTTTAAGAATGAGTGAGAGTATTATAAACGTAAGATTAAACAAATATAATCAGAATGCTCCGAACTGCTAAGCTATCAGGAGTTACACGTGTTATTGTGAGTCAACCATAAGGATAGACACATGCTATTGCCGAATTTTTTTTTTTTTTTTTTTTTTTCAATTTTATGAAGACTATTTCCGTCATACTTGATTTCTATGTAAGTTTAACCATTAAGGCTGCACACGCGACGGAAGCTTAAAAATTTGAGTAACTTCCCCTGTTTTCCCAAAATTCCCCTTCACTACTCTGATGAAAAGTACACTATAACCTGCCCAGGAGTATGAAGAATAATTGTGCCAAGTTTCGTTATCCGTCCAGTAGTTTTCGTTTCCATAAGGAACATACAAACCGACAGACAGACAGACAGAGACAGACAAAAATTTTACTGATAGTATTTTCGGCATCAGTATCGATCACTAATCACCCCCTATTATTTTGAAAATATATTCAATGTATAGAATTGACCTCTACAGATTTATTATAAGTATAGATTTTACACATAAACCCATGAGAAATGTATTTATTTTTGACAATCTGTCCTTTTCAATCGAATTCTAATGTATATCTATGATAAGCTGATTTTATGTCAACAACATCGTCTGAATGCCATCATACTTACTATACGCTAAACGTATTGTGGAGGAAAAGGGAAGATCTTCCGCCAGGCGGTGGTATGCCTGGGGACCGCGGTCCAACTGTATTAAGTTGGAACTTGTATATATAGTAAAGGTTTTAGAAACTACGATTGCGCGATGTACGATTTGTATGGCGAGTTTTGGTGACGAGTGTGACGTATATCGCTTTGTTTCGTGTTGCTGTGGAATGTGATTCTTCTTGCACTGTCAGCGTTTCTATGTAGTGCGCGTCATTGTGTACTGATAGCGCGTCGCTACAGTATTTTTAAGCAAACTAGTAAAAGGTTTAGCATTAATTGGCAACATTTCTAAAAATACCGTTTCTAAGTTGTCAAATATGCAAACATATATTTTGCTATGAATAATTTTTAGAGAAGAATAATATAAACCGAAAATTGTTTGGGATGTCACACCTACGGCAGAATGAGAAGTTACCGTTGATGAATATTAGAAAAAAAACCTTGTTAAGACAAAACAGATGTTATATTCTATTTTATTCACAGTCTCTTTCCCTGGCACACGTGTTATTTTAACCCAATTAACTCATTCGCCCAAATTACCACAAAAAAAAGCTTTATATCGAACATCGAATTTAATACAAATCCTAGTGAAGACACACTGACTGACACATAGTGTATAAACTCGCTTGGTAACTAGGAAATATGATTTGTTGAAATTAAACCGCGCTGTTCAAACAGGTCGCTTTATCGGACATCTTAATCGGACTAGCATATTTACATCACAAACGCATTCATATCGCGATGTACAAAACAATGTCAACGCCATCTAGTGGCTAACAGTAACAACACAAAATTAATATAAATAATTTAAAGGTAAACTTAATACTTAAATGATCTGAGAAAACGTAAACAAACCAAAATAGTTGACTGACAGTGTGACAGTGACAGTAAAGAAATGCATTTAATGGCATTCTTATTAAATACAAATTTTCAAATGTTGTGGTATTATCACTCTATTTTTTTATTATTATTTTTTTTTTTTTTTTTTTTTCAATTTTAATAATATTTTTTTTTGTTTGTATTCTATTATTAATGTTGGGAATTTTAATTAATTTTAGTTTTATTTCATTATAGTTTTTAATCAAATTTTTAGTTATATCTTTAAGTCATTTATAATATAATATTGTCAATGCTGTGTGCACTGTTGTTGGCATTATAACTGACCAAGACTTTAAAATGAATGTGAATGCAATCTTATGTTATAATGCTGTTGGTGTGCCTTGAATAAATAAATAAATAAATTCAACAATGGCAAATCGGCAAAAGTGTTATCACTATGCCATATGAGTGACGTCATTTGGGGGTAACGTGCATTTAGAATTATAAACGAAAATCATGGAATATACCAAAACAAAAGATTATATAGGTCGTTTTATTGTGCATCTAGGTTCTCTTTAAACAAATATGTATGCCCAAAAAAACAAATGTTCTTAATTAAAAATTTTGGAACGAAGTGCCGAAAGAATGCTTAAAGAAGCTGGCTAGTCCTAAAAACTGGCGAATATTATGTCGGGTGGTAGGTGTGGGCAATTTTAAGGACCAATTTGTCTGAAACTGATAATTTTGAAAAGCACTGCTCAGTTATATGACCTATTTTATTGCATTCAGCACACCTTTTTAGTGGCTGTGAACAGCTGGCAAATAAATGACCTTCCTGTTTACAATTGAAGCACCTAGAAGTCTTTGGTAGAGCACGTGTTTCTAAGTCATTGTTATTTGTCTTATACTGAGGTTGACCCATTTTTGTGTACCGGGGCGATCATTGTCAGGTCTTCAAATTTAACGTATCTATTACTTAATCGTTATCTAATACTTTAGTGTATCTATATGATATATCTTTCTACATCTATGTATGTATTTAATATGTATAAGTTTATGTAATTTATAAACTGATAATTTCAGTACGTCCCAACTGCTACAACCATTGTACTTTTTAATTTTATAATGAAATTTATAATTAGCTTTATTTTTAAAAAACTGTTGTCCTATTTACCATTGTATTAGCATTAAGCCGTTGATTTCTTAAATAAACAAATAAATAAAGTAACTGCCTCGGCTCCTAAGCACACTGCCCTGTCATCTATCCCGTGTAAAACTCATTCTACCGCCCTAGTCCCTACTATTCCACACCTATTTATCAATGTATTTTTTTTTATAATAGTACTCTTCCAGTGAATCATTTAATCGAGCATGTTTAGCTAACATATTGCCCAAAGCATTTGCCCATAATTTTCTTTGACAGGGAATGTAGACAAAAGCTTTCTTTGCCACTCTCCCCACATAAAAGGAACAGACGATAACCCCTCAAACCACGTCTGGGCAAGACCTTTTAATTTTGGCAGCGCAAAGTGTACTATTTGTTTTTCTGACCAACTATATATTGTAGCACACTCGTTAACCTTGTGCAACCACATGGTCATCGTCTGCTCCTTTCGGCCGGGATCAAACTTGGGCATTGGATTATGCATGTTTGTCCCTATTTTGTCCGACGAATCCGTTTGGTTCATAGATTTTACTATTTGTGCTATCTTCATTAAACTATCTATAGTTAAAGACGGATCGTTTGACTCACCCACCGCGGCGGCTTGGTGTTCTGCATTGGTAGTTGCAGCCACGAGTACCAGCCGATCGTCCCGGCGGCGCGGCTGATCCCGTGAACGACGATCACCTGAGCGCCTGCCACGCAAGCGACGACGGTATTGAGGGCGCCGGATGTACGAGCGACAGCGGCGGTCGCGAACCTCCGGGCTAACGCCCCGTGATTCGCCACTGCTATCTTCAGATCGGCGGTCTCGTGAGTGGCAGCCTCGCGCCCGGTAGCCAGGCGATTGTGGCCGCACAACACGCTCACGTGACTGAAGTTTCTTTCCTTCATTGTACTAGTTGTACAGCGTTTCATGATGCAATCCAAGCTCCTCATGGCTGGATGGTTCTTCAGACGTGCGCACTACACTACTACACTACACTACACTACACTACTACGACGATGGTGAATGTGCGATCGACACGGAAGCACCGGACTGCGCTGGCTCCCATACTCGTCCATGCAGCGACTGGCCCGGTCACATAAATCGCGGCATACCGGACTTCGTGACCGGGTTCGATAATGGTCAGCTCCAGTGCGCCTGGAGTGCGACCGACCTTTGCGAACTGATGGCGAAGTTTTAGACTCCACATTAATCTGAAAAAATCAATTGGTACGCGTAGTTTCTGGCATAAAGTGGAAAGTGGTAGCAGCAAGCTATGTAGCCTTGTAACCATAAATAAGTACAGACTAGATTAGGACGGGTCCGAGTACTAAAAGGGGAAAATGTGAATAAATAACTCTTAATTAAAGTTCCACCTTAGACGTAGATCAACAACGTAAATCAGCGAATGATTAAAGGAAAATAGCTACCGAAACTCATTTATACTGCTTTCCTCTTGAAATAAAAATATTTATTCGTTCAAATTTTTCTAATGATTATATTGTACATTATTGTACATTCGCCGCTCACGCACTTGCTACCAATTTCGCAGTATTCATACTTTATTGATTTGACTCGTTTCCGGCCGGTTATATCCTCTCCGGTAGTATAAGTCAAATGAGCAGCCAATATTTATATTTCGTTTAATTGTACCGGAAGGATACTTATAAATTATCTCAAGTCAAATCAGCAACTATTATAACTTAACTGGGTATCAGATAAACGTTAAAATATACCGGAAATTGACAAATAAATTGTTACTCGTTGAAGAAAAAATAACTGTAGGGAACAATACAGTCAGACACAACTCGTATTTAGTATTACCCGATTTCTAATTTGTTAACTTCTACTGTTTGCTTACCAACTTCATCGAATTGGTGACATCAGCTCAGAACAACACAGTATATACATACAATACATACATAATGCCGACGCATTAAAAAAAAATAAAACTGGTTCTATCCCCACTTCTGAAATGTCAGGCCTTACGGGATGGTATTCAATACTAGAGAAATCTATAACCTCTACAAATAAAACTCTGTTTAATTAACTATCATTTCATATAATCAATACTATACTGTTCTACAATAACTACAGCAAATATAGTTCCGTAGCAAGTGACTATATACATACATTCAATAGCGTTACATGAAACACCTATGCACATTTTAATACATAGTAGTAGTGAAGGATTTAGGCATAAATATACTATCTATACTTAAGCACAAGTATATATACATTTAGTAATTAATACAATTAGCAATAGGTAGTTAATGTTATAACTTACATAATATCTTTCAAGCAGCAGTTCCTCTCGACTAGACAGTCAGAACTCGAATGACGCAGCTACTGGCACGTCACCCGTTTTAAACACTGAGACAAACAACTCCGGTACGGTAGTGGGGGTTGCACGTGCGCATGCAGCTGCGTCACTCAGTAATACGATCTTTCATTTTCAAACTTATGAATTAAACTTGTAGTTATTCAAAAGTATATATTTAAGTATACAATGATACATTATGTTACAAGTATTATCACCTTATATAAAGTGGTGATGACACCCAGAATCGTCGAAGAGCGACTTGAGTTTTTCCCACAACTCCTTTGTAGTTTTAACGGTCTTTATATGAACATATAACGATGAGTCTATAGTGAGTACTAGTTTCGCCTTTGTCTTCGCGTCGTCTGCAGCTGATACAACAACTTCTGTACCACTTTCATCTCGTTCGGTCTTGATACACTTCATCATCCCTTCGAGTATTAAAAAGTTTTCTGCTGCGAACACCCATTCATCATAGTTCTCACGACCACGCAACTTCGGCACGTTTATAATGTAATTGGCCGCCATTACGACAAAGCGAACTAATCGAGCACCGGCACGCACGTAGCACAATACACTTACAGTACAGTTTTTACGCGGAAAACTGGCCGAACCAATTTGGAAATATCGATAAACGATCGAATTGTAACAAATTACTTTCACAATTGGCCGCTCAGAATAAAAAACTGGGCCATAACCTTTTAATTAAATGAAACAACCGTTTGCGTTGGAAAAGACAGACTAGACTGACATGTATATTGTTCATAGACTATTACATAGATACAGTTAACATAGACTACACTCGATGTCGCTACAGTACACATTTTGATATACAATCAATAATTCGGAAGGCCATTTGTCTACCTTTTCAGATAGAATGCAAATGTTGAAAACGCCTAACTATCACATAATTTAAATCTTTTTGTTCATGAAAACCTCATGTACGGTTGGCACGGTAGCTCAATTGGCAGAGCGACGGGGCGTATACCCGAAGGTCGCGGGTTCGATTCCCGCCTGTGTCGAGGTTTTTCTTTCCTTTATTTATTCTTTATTTATTAGTAATAATCCCCACATGAGGTTTTCTCGTTTTATTCATTATTTTATTCATTACACGTCTTAAGATTAAGAAAAGACCCGTGACAATTCGTGTAGGCCCAATCTGGGATTTGAACCTTAGTCGTTTGCACGATAACTGGTGTTCTACCCACTGAGCTATCATGGTTATATTGCTTTTTAAGATTTTCAAAGGTATTGTCACTATTGTGTGCTAATGGATACAACTGGCCGGCGTTTAATATCGCCAACAATAGTAAAAACTATCTGCCTGCTAAATTTATTTAAGGGAAAATCGCTTATGGGTACTTCTAATATGGGGTTTTCGGCGCTGGTATGGACAGTTGCGGTAGTGGATCTATTATTTTCTAAGATTTTCACGATTGCACATTATAATTGAAACAACTATTGATTTTCGGATATTTTAATCGCGTGTTATTACATTATTTTTAAAGCCCGACGTTTCGAAAACTTTTCAGTTATCATGGTCACGGGAAGACTGAGGTGTTATTTGTCATTATACAGTACTATAAAATTATTAATACTAACTACCTTCACAAAATTTTAAGTTACATTTGCGTTTAATATTTGCTATGTACAAAAAGAGCTAATGTTATCTGGAGTCTTGCTAGTGTTCTTCCCTCGCTTAGTTGTGCTAATGATCGGGTTCCAAGCAGGTGGTAATTGCCAACCATCATCTCTATTGAAGTTTGGATGTTTCTTTATTTCAATAGACTCGCGTATCATTCTAGGTATCAATCGATTCTCTTTTGCTAGAATTGTAGGTTTGTCAAAACGCATGTGGTGGTTTGGCTTATCGAAGGTGTGTTCACACAAAGCAGATCTTCCAGGACGCCTATTCTTCATATCAGCAATATGTTCTCTAACGCGAGTTGCTACACTACGTTGCTAAAAAATAATGTAATAACACGCGATTAAAATATCCGAAAATCAATAGTTGTTTCAATTATAGTGGATCTATTGTCTGAGAAATCTTTTTCTGTTGGATTGACTATCAATGAGCTAACTTCCTCGTTGTGAATTTCTATCCGGGATAGTGCGTCAGCATTTTTATTATGTTTACCCTGTTTATAAATGACAGTAAAAGTGTATTCACTTAATTTGAGTCTCCAGCGGGTCAATCTAGAATTTGGTTCTTTGAGACTCATAACCCACTGCAAGGGCTTATGGTCAGTAACAATTTTGAAATTACGTCCAAATAAATATGGTCGAAAATACTTGGTGGCCCATACTATCGCTAAAAGTTCCTTTTCTATTGTACTGTAATTACACTCACTGTCGTTTAATGTTCTAGAGGCGAAGCACACAGGCTAATCTGATCCTATTGTTCCTTGGGAGAGAATGGCCCCTATGGCCACGTTTGAGGCGTCGGTTGTGAGAATGAATTCTTTACTAAAATCTGGGTACTGTAGGATGGGGTCATTGGTTAGCAGAGACTTACATTTTTCGAAGCAAGTTTTATACTCGGAAGTTAATATTATTTTTCTACCTTTTTTGAGGCATGAAGTTAGAGGTTTCGTTACTCGGGCAAAGTCAGGAATAAATTTTCTTTAATAGCCTAATAGGCCTAAAAATTGCTTAATTTGTTTAGGGGTTTGAGGTATGGGGTAATTCTGAATCGCTGATATTTTATCTGGATTGGGTTTTATGCCATCTTTACTTATAATATGTCCTAAATACGCAGTTTCTAACTTTAAAAACTCCGATTTATCCATCTGTATCTTAAAATTCGACTCTCTCAATTTTTGGAAAACTTTTTCTAAATTAATTATGTGCTCCTGAAGGGAGGTACTAAACACTATAATATCATCCAAATACACTAGGCAAACTGTCAAAAGTCAAAAAAGTCAAAAAGTTTATTTTTCAAAATAAAGTTAAATACTATCATTTTTTGAACGTCAAAGTTTTAAATTAATCGTTAATCCGTTGCTTCGGAAGGTGTTCGTAAAGAGAAGAAGCAACAAAGAAACTCTTTACATTCACATTTTTTTCATTTTTTCAAAATATGGTTTGTACAATTTCATAATTTAATGTTTTTTGACATGAATTCCTCATGTGGGGATTATTACTCATAAATAAAAGATGTTATTAAAGGAAAGAAAAATTTCGACACTGGCGGGGTTCGAACCCGCGACCTTCGGGTATACGCCCCCGTCGCTCTGCCAACTGAGCTACAGTGTCAGTTGGCATCCAGCGCGAAATTTCTCTATCCTTTGTTTCTTTTTTACACGTTCAAGTAGTGTTTGCGTTTCCTACCTCCGAATTTTAACTAATTCGGACGGCCACTTGTCTACCTTTTCAGATAGAATGCAAATGTTGGAAACGCCTAACTATCACATAATTTAATGTTTTTTGACATGAATTCCTCATGTGGGGATTATTACTCATAAATAAAAGATGTTATTAAAGGAAAGAAAAATTTCGACACTGGCGGGGTTCGAACCCGCGACCTTCGGGTATACGCCCCCGTCGCTCTGCCAATTAATAACATCTTTTATTTATTATACAATTTCAGTTTATAAACATGTTTATACTTTACAAAAGATTTTCTATGCGACCAAACCAAACGCTAGTTTGACATAATTAAAATAAATTGTCCATCACAAAAACCAATCACATAACGTGAGAAGAAAAATCCTCACCAGACAATTATTCCTAGGAATAACGAGGGAAGATTTATAGCTTTACGGACATGGTCATGTGCGCGTTGGGTCCTTGTCGTTTAAAAAATCTTGAACACTGTAGTAAGATTTCTTTAAAAGCATGGCTTTAATTGCCTTTTTAAAAGATGCCACAGGCAATTCCAATATGTCAGAAGGAAGTTTGTTGAACATTTTCAGGGATAGTCCCATAAAGGAGTTACTTTATTAAGTCTCCACTTCGGTACCGATAAAACAGAACTATAAACAAATAATTTGACTCTTGCACTAGATATCAATTGAGGAAGAGATCTATGCAAAATGATTGCCACCGCTACACGACCAAAGTTTGATTATAATTTAAACTACCCTCATTCCAAGCAAGTTAATAGCAAAGACAACTTCTACCAATGCCATATGTTTGAATATACCTACCCGCCATTTTTTTGCAAAGTATTATTTTTAATAGGTACCTACAGACTAGACTCACCTGTAAGGTACACTGTCTAAGAAAAGGGTCTTGGTTATGTTATGATGAAATTTTAGCTAAAGTTGCCAAAAGTAAAGGAAAAATCACTCCTCATTGTGTAATGTACTTAAGTCTATGATTGTTTCAGTTAATAATTATAATAAAATCTATAATTACTATAAAGTGAAAACCTATACTTACTTAATTGTGAAAATATGTATTTAACTGTATAAATAAAAAGCATACTTGAAGGTTTTTGTTTTTCATTGTTAACTATTAAAAGATAAAATAAAAGCATTTAAAACCGATAATCAAGTAGAACTAAACAAAGTGAAGAGATTGATGTAACTTTTAGGTTCCCACAGCATCATTGAAAAAAGTTGGCCGCTGGCTGAAGGTTCTTTTGAACCTTGTTATTTTTGTAATTATTTACGCTAGAACACCGTTTTCACTTAGATCGGAATAAATGAAAGTAGAACTAAAGTTTGACACCCATTTGAAGTTCCTGTGACCTATAAATAAAAAGTGTCCCGCTGGCTGGAGGTCGAATTAAAACCAACGCCCTTCTTCCATTTTGACGGAAGAAAATCAAATTTTAACTGCATTTGATAGAACTAATTTGGAACTAAATCCTAGGCATACTCATATCGTTTTAGGATAGGGGGTTCCGCTGAGTGTAGGCACACAATAACGAGTAATGAAATTTTACTAAATCTTTATCATGTAAGAGAAAAAAAACGCTCAATTCAAACCTTAATATGACATACGATTGGAAGCGAGCGATCAAACAAAACTAACATTTCTGGTCTATGGAACCACACAAGGCAGAGTACTTTTTATACTCGTAGCAAATAGACCACGGCTCATTTTGAAGAATTTCTAATAACTAATCAATTGAAATCTCATCCCAATAAAGAATCCTGGACCTTACGTCTATATAGTATCAAAACTCTTCGAATAGCATCATTGGGCGGAGTAGCTAATGTCCCAAACTGTGGCTAAAAATTTAGCACGAACCAACGAGAAAGCACTAGGCTCCTTTGTAGTTGTACCGCGAAAGCTGCAAATAGCAGCCCGATTGGATTGGTGGTGGTGGTGCACTCAAAGCAAATAACGAGTAATGAAATTTTACTAAATCTTTATCATGTAAGAGAAAAAAAACGCTCAATTCAAACCTTAATATGACATACGATTGGAAGCGAGCGATCAAACAAAAGTAACATTTCTGGTCTATGGAACCACACAAGGCAGAGTACTTTTTATACTCGTAGCAAATAGACCAGGGCTCATTTTGAAGAATTTCTTATTCCGAAGCTCTAGCTTCCCCTACTTGGAATCTATAGCTGTGAGTATATGACTGAAAAAGAAAGGATTCGCAACGTCTACAAATATGTATTTGATTTATTGCTATCAACTTTAATACCAGGATTAGAATATCCTACCTAAACAGACTGTTTTATCAAAACTGCTCACATTTTGGGAATATCGGTGAAATCAGTAGAAAGAGTTATGAAAGAATACAAGTCAACCAACTAATCAATTGAAATCTGATCCCAATAAAGAATCCTGGACCTTACGTATATATAGTATCAAAACTCTTCGAATAGCATCATTGGGCGGAGTAGCTAATGTCCCAAACTGTGGCTAAAAATTTAGCACGAACCAACGAGAAAGCACTAGGCTCCTTTGTAGTTGTACCGCGAAAGCTGCAAATAGCAGCCCGATTGGATTGGTGGTGGTGGTGCACTCAAAGCAAATAACGAGTAATGAAATTTTACTAAATCTTTATCATGTAAGAGAAAAAAAAACGCTCAATTCAAACCTTAATATGACATACGATTGGAAGCGAGCGATCAAACAAAAGTAACATTTCTGGTCTATGGAACCACACAAGGCAGAGTACTTTTTATACTCGTAGCAAATAGACCAGGGCTCATTTTGAAGAATTTCTTATTCCGAAGCTCTAGCTTCCCCTACTTGGAATCTATAGCTGTGAGTATATGACTGAAAAAGAAAGGATTCGCAACGTCTACAAACATGTCTTTCATTTGTTGCTATCAACTTTAAAAACTATATATTTGCTATCTTTGCATTTTAGGGAAAAAAAGTATAATTTCTTTTACCCGTCGTTTCGACGGATGGTTAGCTTAAATAGAGTACTCCAGAAGGTTAGCTATCTAGGGTTAATGACTAAATGGCCTAAAATTTATCTTAAACTGTTATTTTGACCTTAATCCACACTAATAAGGCAAAACATTTGAATATTTTAAGCGGGAATTGTTTCTAGAATGCCACTGAAACTAAGTCCTGAAAATTGATGAAAAAAATATACTAGTCGGAAAACCCCCTCCTATTAAATCAAAAGAGTTTTAATATTATAATCAGTCTTTTTATTTGCAATAATCATACTCTTGACAACAATTCAGCGCACATTTATGTTTGGGAACTTAAAAAAATATACCTTCTTTTCACAATCAATACTTCCATATATTTTTTTCTAGGTACTTTTTAGCATTCACTACGTGAACTATAACAAATGTAAAATAAATTAACTAGCAGTCATCATATAAACAGAAATGAAATCTTAATATCTTAATACCATAAGAACACAACAAAATCATACCAAAAATAATCAAATGGACCAGTACCAGTATAGGAAAATATAAAAGGAACTTTGAGTAAAAGTATGACTTTGTTAAGCGCATTTATCACATATTATTGTGCGATGTATTTTACATATAAAGTTGGAACACTTTGTGCACTTAACAGCAAACTTTTTGTCCTTCTTTGGCTTACAAACGGAGCATCTTCCTTGTCTAGGTGCATCAGCTCTTGTCGCCTGGTATGCAGAAGAGGCGTGTGGTTCGGTCTCGTTTCTCGATTCCTGATCCATGTGCCTGGCTCCTTGTAGTTGATTCGAGTCTGGCTTTTGCTTCTCATTGACAACACTTTCTATTTTCTCCTTGATGTCATGCCGTAAGTTTGGAATGGTCAGTCGGGTCTTCATGAAAGGTATAATCAAAGCCAGGAATAGCTTATACAGGAAATCAGATCGTGAAATCTGGACATCACCTTTTCTTGATTTGTTCAGTTCCGCTTCAATCTCCCAGTCTCTAAGATGACTCATGATCTAAAACGAGATGTAAGAATGAAAATCTATAAATATTCAGTAATAAATAAAAAAAAACAAAACATAAAAATTACTTACGTGTAATTTTTGTACCCCAATAAAGCTACAACGGGTGAACATTCACCCGGGTAGCTTGCCTGCAGCAAAATCAGCGCGTGCACACCGCCCCTCTCCCCACGCATTCAGAGGCTACTGACGTATCGGGAGGATACACGGACTCTTAGCGTGGCAACTACGCAGATAAAAAACTTGCAGCCAAAACAATTATTGACCTGGGTGAATTTTCACCCTTAGTAGCCTTTAAGGGTTAAATACAATTAAAATGCTAAAATTTAAATTTTCGACACAAACACTTGTCGATGCCACAGAGTAGTCTGTAACTCTTCTGTAACTCGTATCTCGTATTCTGTAAATCTTTTAAAACATTATCCATCACCCTCTGAAAAGTTGAAGGTGAATTTTTTAGGCCCATGGGCATTCGGAGGAATTCAAAATGCCCGTTTTCGACATTAAAAGCAGTCTTTGATATGTCTGCACTGCTCATTTCTATTTGATAAAATCCACTCGCTAAATCGAGAGTTGTAAAATAATGACAATTACCTAACTTATCTAAAACATCAGCAATATTTGGGATCGGGTATTTATCGTCAATGGTTTTCTCATTTAATTTCCTAAAGTCCACCACTAGTCGCCATTTTACCTTACCAGAAGCATCGGTTTTTTTAGGCACGATCCAGATTGGAGAACTCCAGGCTGACTCGGAGGGACGGATAATTCCCTGCTCTAGCATTTTACTAATTTGTTGCCTTACTTCATCTCTATGAATAAACGGATAACGATAACTTTTAGTGTAAACAGGAATTTCGTCTGTCGTTCGGATATGATGCTGAATTTTGTTTGTGAATGTTAAGGGTTCCCCTTCAATATAAAATACATCTGCATATTGAGAACAGAGATTTCTTAAATTTTGGCACTCTTCAGGGTTGAGATGGTCGGTTCGTAAACGCGATAAAACCTCTTTAACCCGAGTCTGAGACTGTATAGGAAAAGAACACGTATTGTTATGTATCTCGGCTGTAATTGGCTGATTAATCGAGAAAATAATGTCATATGGTGATAAATTCGTAACTTCTACTGTCCCACGGTTACTGCAAACGCGAGTTAAGCAATTACTTATTATACAATTACAAACTATTTGCTCCGGAATAAAAACGTCCCCATCTTCCGAGAGGATCGGCAGATTAACAATTTTGGAAGTGTTTGAAGGAATCAAATCCTCAAATAAATTTGCATTTTCTGAGTTAAACATAAGAATATTATTGACAGCACCAGAAGTCACTAGTATTTTATCTTTTAAATCAATTTTCGCACCCCATTTTTCTAATAGGTCAAGTCCTATAAGGCCATCAAAATAATTATGGAATTTATATACGAATAATTTAATATTTTCTGAGTTATTAAACTCAGAGAAACATGGTATAGTTATGGAATAATTTTCTCGAGTGGTTGCATGAACATTAGTAATTTCAAATGGGTCTATATTTAATGGTATAGTATATATGGAGTTTGATGGGAATCCGAACGTCTTAACTCGTTTCATTAGACTAACTGATCAATTAGTTTCTCAATTTGTTAATGCCGAACAGGATAATGAATTTAGTAAATGCATGTTATTAAATGGGATCCTTAATAAAATATCAGGACCCGCCGCTCGTTTGATAAACTCTAACGGAATACCAGATACCTGGGAAGGTATTCGTAATTCACTAATTAATAATTTTGCCGACCAAAGGGATGAGACTTCTCTTTATAACGATTTGGCTCTTTTATCTCAAGGACCTCTCACTCCACAGGAGTTTTATGAGAAGTGTCAAAATTTATTCAGTACAGTTATGACTTATGTCTCCTTGCATGAATCCGTGGACACAACTATACAGTCAAAACGCGATCTTTATAAGAAATTAACTTTACAGGCATTTGTTCGTGGTCTTAAGGACCCATTGGGTTCTCGAATCAGATGTATGAGACCCGAAATAATAGAAAAAGCATTAGAATTTGTTCATGAATAAAAGAGCATGTATGAAAAGATTGATAGCATAGCATGTATGAAAAGATTGAGAAAACAAAGCTAGAGAGGTTTGCCAGGATCGTACGAAGTAGCGATCGAATGTCTCTGCCTACCCCAATAGGAACTAACGGCGTGAGTATGTATGTAATGTATGTCCTTCATGAGCGTAAGATAATAAAGTTAAAAACAAATAGAGACCCTCGAAACTATTCATTATTACTACTATTAACTATTCATTCATTAACCGACATCGAAATTGGAGGAGTTCTTAGTGTATACTAAACTCTCTTGGGGCTAAAGGGCTCTAAACGGGTGTATCTGTACTGTATCACAGTTAACTAAAAAATATGAATAAAAATAACTCACCCCGTTTTGATTGGCAGTGAGTGGCAGATCCGGGCTATCACCTTTGTTTGCGGAAAACGCAGAACATTTTGAGAATTAACATTATAAAACACCAACACTAAATGTTACCATAACACGACTACCCTCTCTAGCTCTCGAGCCAAATTTAAATTATCTCCGGCAATAGCATAAAGCCGCACCATCTCCGTTCTTTCTTTGCTGGTTCGTGTACGCCGTATTTACTCAACACAATCACAACACAAGATACAGAAACTGAACTCACACTCCGAAAATTAATCCGAAAAATCAAAGTGACATCCAATCATAAGCGACACAAACACAATGAGCTACAAACAACTAACTTAGTACTAATACTGTTCCTTTGATAAAATGCCGACAAGCCCGCCCGACTTGACACATGCAGTTTTTGAATTTCGCGGCGATCGATGTTTACGAATTATGAATTTTTCTCTGAACATACTGCCGCATTTCAACGCAGTATTAACTATGGGGTAGTGTTATTCAAATTTATCACGTCAAATAATAACATGTAAAAAATAAGAAGATATTAGAAGCTAAGTTCGATTGATTACTTTAATGGCCTTGATTTGATTTGGCCGCCGGTTAAGGGTCACGGCGGGTCGCTGCTGTCAGCTGAGTTGCCCGCCTTGTCATCGCGTTTCACGCACACATTGAGCGTGTTGGTGTCAATAGTACTACTTTCTTAATGCAAATTTTAACAAAATTTGAAAAAAAATAAGTGTGTTTTTTTTCAACGAATTCTGCCTCTATACGTGATAATTAATCATACTTTTCATTGAAAACTGTCGTTACAATTACACCCTGTATATACCCTAACAGAGACTACACAAAACGATTTTCTGCTTGATGATAGTTTAAAATTAGGTACTGTAAGTTTATTTTGGTTTTTCATCTGTAACCGTTGCGAATGATAACCCATATGAGCTGGTTCGAAAGTCTGAAAATTCTTTTGAACGTATAATGTTGCTTCGTAAATGTAAATACAGGCCAAAGGGAGATTTTTTATTTTTTTAAAAAGTGGTCGACACGATACTGTCTGGTCGCTGATAGAACAGAGTGACCGTGAGTTTTAAAATTGTTTCAATTTATAATAAATTTTTTATTGATATTAGTTTTTTTTAAGAGTGTCTTTTGACAACACAGTTTCTTTTTTATAATACATTTTAATTAATTTGGATAAAATATTTTTTAAATAATGCTTTTCTGTAAATATCATATAATTGTCAAAAATGTTAATAAATGTAGTCACATTTTCAATATTTAAAGTTGTATACCCGCAAGGGTCAAATGTGTATGGATACAATTGTACAATAGAAGATCTATGTAAACTACACCCACATTTACGACTAAATAAATGGTTTTAATGGTTTTTTCTTGATTGTTTCACTCATCTCTCCCTACGTCTTCCGTATACTACCTAAACAGACTGTTTCATCAAAACTGCTCACATTTTGGGAATATCGGTGAAATCAGTAGAAAGAGTTATGAAAGAATACAAGTCACCTAACTAATCAATTGAAATTTCATCCCAATAAAGAATCCTGGACCTTACATCTATACAGTATCAATACTCTTACAATAGCATCATTGGGCGGAGTAACTAATGTCCCACACTGTGGCTAAAAATTTAGCACGAACCAACGAGAAAGCACAAGGCTCCTTTGCAGTTGTACCGCGAAAGCTGCAAATAGTAGCCCGAATAGACCGGTGGTGGTGGTGCACTCAAAGCGAAATAACGAGTAATGAAATTTTACTAAATCTTTATCATGTAAGAGATAAAAACGCTCAATTCAAACCTTAATATGACATACGATTGAAAACGAGCCATCAAACAAAAGTAACATTTCTGGTCTATGGAACCACACAAGGCAGAGTAATAATTTCTTATTCCGAAGCTCTAGCTTCCCCTACTTGGAATCTATAACTGTAAGTATATGACTGAAAAAGAAGGGATTCGCAACGTCTACAAATATGTATTTGATTTGTTGCTACCAACTTTAATACCAGGATTAGAATATCCTACCTAAACAGACTGTTTCATCAAAACTGCTCACATTTTGGGAATATCGGTGAAATCAGTAGAAAGAGTTATGACAGAATCAAAGTCAACTATTTAATCAATCAAAATCTCATCCTAATAAAGCATCCTGGACCTTACATCTATACAGTATCAATACTCTTACAATAGCATCATTGGGCGGAGTAACTAATGTCCCACACTGTGGCTAAAAATTTAGCACGAACCAACGAGAAAGCACAAGGCTCCTTTGCAGTTGTACCGCGAAAGCTGCAAATAGTAGCCCGAATAGACCGGTGGTGGTGGTGCACTCAAAGCGAAATAACGAGTAATGAAATTTTACTAAATCTGTATCATGAAAGAGAAAAAAACGCTCAATTCAAACCTTAATATGACATACGATTGGAAGCGAGCGATACAACAAAAGAAACATTTCTGTCCATGGAACCACACAAGGCAGAGTAATAATTTCTTATTCCGAAGCTCTAGCTTCCCCTACTTGGAATCTAAAGAATATATGACTGAAAAAGAAAGTATTCGCAACGTCTAGAAATATGTATTTGATTTGTTGCTATCAACTTTAATACCAGGATTAGAATGTTCTACCTAAACAGACTGTTTCATCAAAACTGCTCACATTTTGGGAATATCGGTGAAATCAGTAGAAAGAGTTATGAAAGAATCAAAGTTAACTAACTAATCAATTGAAATCTCATCCCAATAAAGAATCCTGGACCTTACGTCTATACAGTATCAATACTCTTACAATAGCATCATTGGGCGGAGTAACTAATGTCCCACACTGTGGCTAAAAATTTAGCACGAACCAACGAGAAAGCACTAGGCTCCTTTGCAGTTGTACCGCAAAAGCTGCAAATAGTAGCCCGAATAGACCGGTGGTGGTGGTGCACTCAAAGCGAAATAACGAGTAATGAAATTTTACTAAATCTTTATCATGTAAGAGAAAAAAACGCTCAATTCAAACCTTAATATGAAATACGATTGGAAGCGAGCGATCAAACAAAAGTAACATTTCTGGTCTATGGAACCACACAAGGCAGAACCACACAGCAGTCTACAAACATGTCTTTCATTTGTTGCTATCAACTTTAATACCAGCGGGGCAAGCACGAGCTTTTTATAAGATCGATAAAGGACGTGATACGGAGATTTTATCACTTGTCCTTGTATACCATATCTCAAAACATTGACTGCGAGCACGAGGCGCAATGTTATCGAATGCCTCGAAGTAAGTGACGTCATAGACCGAATGTTTTCATCGATTTATTGAATAATATCGATATTTGCGAGCACGAGGCACTTTGTAATGCACCAAAGTTTTCGATTTCTGACATTTGGATGACGAAAACTTATAAAGTTTTATCGTGGTGCTTTGGGGGTGTCGATAGATGATTGTTGATAGTACTTTCTTTGATTTTGCTCAAAAGGTGCACTAGTTTTACTTCATTTGTAGTGTAGTGAAAAAATTTTGTGAATAAAATACTAATTATAACACTAAGTTGTGCCGTCGAACTTTAGAATAATGTATTTCCTCTTCAATAATTGTGTGGATGGTGATAATTTACAACTATACATGAATGAACATATGACATAGCAACCTTACGTTACGACCCAATTGCTATTTAATTAATCCTTTGGGTCTGCCACTGCCAGTATAAAGATTAAAAAGAAGACCAAATAGAATCCAATAACAATATTTCTAATGATGATATTATCCGTTTGGATAGCTTTTAAGAAAAACTGTGGCATAACACGAGAACTATGGTTAAAGCTTAGATAAAAACAATAAGGGTTAAAGTGAAATAAGAGGTAAGTGTATTTACAAAGTATAAAACAAAATAAAGTGGCTAGTGATAGTCTCTGGTTTCTCCAATGGAAAAAAATGGCGATAGTATATTTTGTGTATTGTATATTTACTCAATTCAATAAATGTAAAATGATTAATTATTATCTTTATAGTCCCAGCCACCCTTTGTTATCATGAAACAGTGTTAACAAAATGTAAAGCCCAATTACAAAATACTCTAAGCTAAGAAATTTTCTTCTTATCTAACTTATTGAACATAATAATATTATAACAAATGCAAGGATCTTATTATTTATCTTTAATTATGGAAATACTGCAATATCACTGTGCATCTCCATGATAACCCCATAATATGTAACATTTAGGAAAAACCGAAGCTCATCTTTCTTCATTCATTTATTAGTTCTACAATACAATACTGTCATGGTTAAATGAATCCTAGTTGGACATAGCCAGAGCTTCAGAATTAACAATTCCTCAAACACTTTTGGAAATTAAATGGAAAAAATATAAAAGAAAACTATCATTCCCAATGGGCCTCCAGCCACATAGCCCATTTATGGTAAGTTTTAAGTTAACTCATTGTTTGAAATACATGAAAGAATCAATTAAATACATTATATATAATAGATTAACTTGTTTCTGTATTATAAATGTTTTTTTTAACTCTACAAATACAAAAATCATTAGCCACATTGTAAAATTAGATTTTTGTGCTTATAGTGGTTTATTGTGGCAAACAGTTACCAACAACACACAAGTTGACTACATCGCCCATCTCTAGCCAACCGCCACTTAAAAAGCCCCATACCGTTACTCACTTTGTGCCTCATTCTACTAAATAAATCTCATGGGTATAATATGCACTGTAATAACTACAACTATTCATTGTGCCTCATTTGCTAATTGCTAACAATTTTATTTTACCTTCCTAACATACACAGTATTTAGTTTCCAAAGTACATAGCTTAGCAGCAATTCTGAATTTTTACTTTATAGTCTATCAACATTTTTCATTAAAAATATGTTATGTTGTATTTCAGTTTATCACATATCAAGATATAGTTATGGGATTTAAGATGGGAATAAATTGTATATCAATTGAAGACAAAACATAAATTGCCTAATATTTAATATGTAATACATGACGCCTCCCAA
Organism: Bedellia somnulentella; assembly: GCA_963576735.1. Lineage (NCBI taxonomy): Eukaryota > Metazoa > Arthropoda > Insecta > Lepidoptera > Bedelliidae > Bedellia > Bedellia somnulentella. The sequence continues at coordinate 60,086 of CAUYWD010000078.1, forward strand.
TGGACTAAAATCATATTTGTACTATGTTCAATTGGTAAGTATACATAATTTGGAAAGTAAATACTTTAATTGTAAGTCACCCATTTTCAACTATATCCAATATCAGTATTGTGACAATATGATGAAATAGAATGGATAATTGAATCACATTTGTCAATCCCTAATCTAATCTCTGGGTAGCCAGAGCTTATGAATATGAAATACATCAGCCGCTTCGTAAATTTGAGTAAGTGAAAAGTTTTAAGATAAGAAAAGCAACAACAACCATCAATAACTTATCAAATTTTCCACTCTAATTTCAGAAGTAGCAGAAGATTCAAGATGTGAAGCACTGGTTTCCCTTATTTGGATTTATAGTCATACATACATCAATCAAGAATCAGTTTTTGGGATTAAATAAGGGAATAATTTATTACTTTTATTGTAAATCACCTCATTTTTAAATATAATAAAAATTATGAAATAAAATATTCATTTTCTTTAAAATAAAAAGATTAATCTATGTTTTTTAAATGATAAATGGTAACTTTAAAGATAAAACACACATCTACTTTGCATACGATAGGTGTATGGTTGTGAGGAGAACCTGTAAGAACTCATCAAACACACATCTTTTTAAAGTCCATAACCATGAAAGTAATAATTTCTTCTATATAATTTCCTCCTCCTCCTCTCCTATTTTCCAATTTAGTTTTATTATAAAATAACTTAGGTTTAAGAAGTTGCTGTGCCCCACCGGGTCTTTAATGTAGAACTATGAATTTATCTATAAATAAGAACTGACATACACAATACATTGTTGAATGCAATAAATGATTGAGTATTTTGGTGTTAGCCCAGAAACACACTGCACAGAGCCCTGATGACATCAAGCCATTTTATCATTAATGGAATCATTAGTAAGTATAATAAAAGGCTTTCAAAGTATGATTTCTTTTAACTACTGATTTGTATTTGGTTTCTGAAAAAAATTAATGTCTCCATGTATTTTAGTTCACATAACTCCATGAAAGATATATTTTCTTGTGACTATCAGTATTTATAACATACATAACATAAAACATAAACTTTCACGCCGAATATCCCCGAAGGGGTTGGCAGAGGTACTAATACTTCTGAACATCACGTGACTTTGTCACCTGGTGTTCAGAGTACCCACGTTTTGCATGGACAGTGTACTCACGTGATAGGGGGCAGGCCTATCGCCGTTTTGTACGAATACACTGTCACATGACTAAGTACAGCTCAGCCATGTGGGTTTCCTCACGATGTTTTCCCTCACCGTTAACAACCATGATAAATTAACCACACATATGTCTTTAGAAGAGACAAATTGGTGTAGGCCCGACCCAGGATTTGAACACTAGTCGTTTGCACGATAACCGAGTGTTCTACCCACTGGGCTATCACGGTTGTCAAAATTTCAGTATTTATGTACTGAAATATTGTTGTTGTCTCTTAGTCTTAAATATGTCTGTCATTGTTTTTGACAACAGCAGCCTGGATTTTCATACATTTTCTTACATACATGATATTTTATTAAATATATTGACATGGCAGTGTCTATTATGTTTAAAAAAAAACCCTTAGAATAATGACTTAGAATGCATAATATAATCACAGCTACAGATCCCTAACCCCTTAGAAATAAAATCTTCAGACATTTCTCTTAGTTAGGTGAGGAAATAATTGTTAAATAAGCCAAGCATCACCGACCATTCATATTTTTTCTCCACTCTACTCCCAGAAGTCGCTACTAAATAAATTCAAATCCCTGGCAAACCTTTTTCAGGATTTACAGCCATGAGTTATGGTTGTATGTACATGTAATGTACTATTCAAGTTTTTTTATATAAACCGTGATAGTTCAGTGGGCAGAACACTACTTATCGTGCAGACAATGAGGGTTCAAACCCTGAGGCGCTTCTAAACCGATATGGTTGAGTTGCACTTAGTACGATCTTGACAAACCTCTCTTGCTTCCCATACATTCACTTTTCTTCTCATACATGCTCTTTTATTCTTCTCACTTCGGACCCCCCACTTTATTAGAACTTTTTCTATTTGGTCTTGAAGCGTTTTACGAGGCCGTCCTCTACTAACAATAACAATCCCATCCACATTGGCTCTATATATCTCTCGCTACTTTATTTTCATCAATCCTCTATGTGCCCAAACCACCTTAACATTCCTTTTTCTATCTTGCATACTACGTCATCTTTCACACCTACTCGTTCACGAATCACACTATTTCTCACTCTATCACACAACCTTACATTAATATACTTCTAAGGGATCTCACTTCCTAGGAACTTTGTGAACATTCATATACTTTAGATAATATAATCATAAAATTGCAGGTAAACACCTGTAGGGTTAGTAAGTAAGGATGAAAACCATTTAAAATGACCGTTGTGACAAATCTCAACTTAGGGTCTTTTTTCTGTAAGTTACTGTACGTAGGCAGGGTAGAAAATCGGAAAAAGCACTTCATGAGAATTAAGGCTATCCACCCCGATCAGGGTGGATAGAAGGATGTGCTTTTCCAAATATCCGCCTTAGGGAGGATAAAGGGAATAAACCTAACGGTTGCCCATATGCTAGTTGCATATTTTAGTACATTCATTACTACTGCTGCAATATAATTTATTTCTAATATGTAAGGTGATGAAAATAAAACAATGAAAGCACAAAAAAATATACTAGTCTTTTTCAAGTAAAATGATTAAAATAAAACTTCACATTTTCTGTGTCTTGAGTATTTGAATGTTTGACCATTGTCCATTTTATCAATTTCATTTTGATGTGCTGAAATAAATAAAAATACCACAAATTTTATTTTTATTGACTGTCTACAAGCATCACTTATAATGGGGCAATATGAGCTACCCACAGAGAAAAGTCATACTCTGTGGCATTATTCAACACACAGAATGTCATTGACATATGACAGAGGACTTAGTTGCCTGATTACATACATATACTCACGCCATTAGTTCCCATTGGGGTAGGCAGAGAGTATCGATTGCCACTTCGTATGATCCTGACAAACCTCTCTAGCTTTGTTTACATCCATCAATCTTTTCATACATGCTCTTATTACTGTTGATACATTATGTTTTGCACCTTCTGTGTAAAGTATTCAATGTTACTGTATTTTAAAATCTATGTATGTAATAATTAATTTAAGTAGTAAAAAAAATAACATAAGAGGATTTTGATTTGCCAAATAAAGAAAACTAAGACATGCTAAAGCTAGAAGGAAAGAAACAATTCACATTTTAATTAATTAAGATTAATTTTAAAGTTTACCTTTTATTTTGTTCATACCACAATACATTTTTGATCTTAACTACTGCATTATCCTGAAATTAAAGAAAATATTACAGATAATTGTTGGCGATAGATCATGGTGTTCCTCTTAGGGAGCGTTCAAGTATTACGTAACGCAATTTTTGAAGATTTTTGACCCCCCCTCCCCCCACTGTAACGCTCCGTAACGTTTTTCTGTACCCCCCCACCCCCCTCTCTAAAGGTTACGTAACACTCAAGTCATCATTTTTACCCTGAAGTCGCAAAAAGTTGTTATAGTTTTTATCCTTCGTATAGTTTTAATTGCCTTATAATAAAACAAGAGATTTTTAATTCGCAACACTTGCGTATTTTGTTTATTTTTTTATAAATTTGAGTTTTATTTCCCTATTTTTTTATATAAAAAAAGAAATAATGTTACGTAACGTGTTGTAAGAAGGACCCCCTCCCGCCCGTGTAACGCATCGTAACGTTTTACGAGAAGAAATTGCGTTACGTAATACTTGAACGCTCCCTTACACTGCTTTATAGCCATTTTTATATATTTTCCAAAACCTTCCCTTTTTGGAAAATAAATAAAAATGTAAATAGGATTAATAAATTACCCTACCCATAGAGCCTCAAAAATAGAAATCCTTCAGGGACTTTGCCTCTAACAACAACCGACACTATACACAATAAACATTGGCAACTCAATAAAACTAATTAAAAATATGTTTTCAGTTACATAAGATACATTTAAATGAAACATAACATAACATAAACATAAACGTTCACGCCGAATATCCCCGAAGGGGTTGGCAGAGGTACTAATACTTCTGAACATCACGTGACTTTGTCACCTGGTGTTCAGAGTACCCACGTTTTGCATGGACAGTGTACTCACGTGATAGGGGGCAGGCCTATCGCCGTTTTGTACGAATACACTGTCACATGACTAAGTACAGCTCAGCCATGTGGGTTTCCTCACGATGTTTTCCCTCACCGTTAACAACCATGATAAATTAACCACACATATGTCTTTAGAAGAGACAAATTGGTGTAGGCCCGACCCAGGATTTGAACACTAGTCGTTTGCACGATAACCGAGTGTTCTACCCACTGGGCTATCACGGTTGCTTTGTTAAATGAAACAATTTGGTGGTAAAATCATAATGGACTCTGCCATTGCCCAAAAAACGTTAAGAGGGCCCAAAATTTTAGTTGCCTCATACAACAACATGCGGTAATGTTAATTCTAAGTAAACCCTATATACAAATAAATATGTTATATGCCAATAATTATCATCATCTCAAATCTCATTACTATATGAGTTGTGGCAGAATTCTTCCTACTCTGGTACATGTAAATAAATACAACCTAGGTAGTTTTAGTAGTTAAGAAGTTCAAAAAAATATTGAAAATGCTGATTCTAGGCCTACAATAAATAACATAATGTAGGCCTACATAGCAATACCATAACATAGCATAAAAGTTTCATTTGTTTCTTGTTAGTTGGCTTATTCCAAACTTTAAACTGTTGCATTGTTATTAATGTAAACATACCTTGGGTTGCTACCTAGATCTTAGCTTTTGTTTCCACTGTACTTTACAAACCGGCTGTTATTTTATGAAATTGCTTGACTAAGTGGACTAGTTTGTAGTTTTTTAAAAAGGTAGTTTATGCACAAGAAAACGCACATTTACGTTATATATACGCAGGTTTTCTTTTATAACTTTGAGGTTGACTTAATATGATCTCGTATTAATTTAGACTATATCGTCACATTTCTTGGACATAGTGCTGCTTGAATTCATGACGGAAAATAGCTGATAGTCTTTAATTCACAAATTAACAACTTTTCTTCAGTATCGGCATTTTGCAGCATAACGATGTATCATAGTGGTTTCTATGAGTTAAATACTTACAGTTTTTCGTTGCAGATTCGTCTTAATCGTTCATTATCCCTGATACCATTCTCAATTTCGTTGCTGCGATGAGCAGCCATTATTGTTTATTTTGGTAAAAATATGTATGGTTGAATCATCTGTCAGTTATGTTATGTGTAATGTTATTTTACTAATTCAAGAGTTGAATGTGTGCACGACTGTTCACTGCGGTCAATGTATTTTTAATTTACTAGGGTGATAATAATAGACAACAAAACGTTTACTTGGAAGTGACTTTGAAGGTGTTTAGAGTCTGAAACTAGCCTTAATTGATTGAACTGTAAATGTCGGTCAAATGGTTCAATACCACAACTTTCACAGCTCGATAACAATTAACGGGCTCGAAGGTTGTATCGAGTACTATGTACAGTACGCCTCGTGCTCGCAGTTTGGGAAAGAGATCGATAGAAAACTTCGATAAGATAGTGTGTATATCGACATGGCCATTTTTGCTCGTGCTTGCCCCGCTGGATTAGAATATCCTACCCAAAAAGACTGTTTCTTCAAAATTGCTGTCATTTTGGGAATTTCAGTGAAATCAGTAGAAAGAGTTATGAAAGAATACAAGTCAACTAACTAATCAATTAAAATCTCATCCCAATAAAGAATCCTGTACCTTACGTCTATATAGTATCAAAACTCTTACAATAGCATCTAAAAAACGCTCAATTCAAACCTTAATACATCCTCTCGGAAATTACTCGGAAACCTCTTACTCCTTAGTGGTCACTGTATGTGCGACCCCATACTGAAGGTGGCAGAGGAGATATTCTGAAGAAGATTATAGTCGAGCTCAACGGCTTACATCTTCTGAACCGTCTGTATTTGCCTAAACTTCCATACGTGGTGAACCGCCACGGCTGGTGCGAGTTCCCCGTCAAGATCTGGTTGCATTTCAACCTCCCCAAACTTAACAAACCCATTAGCGTTGTTCGTTTATTCTCTGCTACCATTTATTATGTTCGTGTTTCTCTGCTACCAACAACTATGTTCGTGTTTCTGTGTTATTCCAAGTGATGTTTGTTCTTCAGTGATGGAAGGCTTATCGCTACACTGGCCGGCAGCACAACAATCAAGTTTCCTTTTAGCTTCAAATCAGTGAAATGAGGAAACTCTGATCATTAGGCTGGAACTGGTGAGGTGTTCAGTCCTTAGTTCTTCCAAGTGGTTTGCTGGCTATCTTCAATAATTTGTGGAGATCTGAATGCATTTAGTCTGGGATCAATAATACGATTCCCTGTCCAAAGGATATCGCGTCTTTTTATTCCTTTCTTTTCATATTTAACTAATATCTTCGACAGCTTTTAAAGTTATTTTAATGTTATTTGACATGAATTCCTCATGTGGGGATTATTACTCATAAATAAAAGATGTTATTAAAGGAAAGAAAAAAAAAAATCCGTCCGAATTAGTTAAAATTCGGAGGTAGGAAACGCAAACACTACTTGAACGTGTAAAAAAGAAAACAAAGGATAGAGAAATTTCGCGCTGGATGCCAACTGACACTGTAGCTCAGTTGGCAGAGCGACGGGGGCGTATACCCGAAGGTCGCGGGTTCGAACCCCGCCAGTGTCGAAATTTTTCTTTCCTTTAATAACATCTTTTATTTATGAGCTTTTAAAGTTTAAAATTTTCGTGCAGGTCAGTAAATGAATGTCCTTTGGCCAAATATCTGAAAAAAAATACAGTACATTAGTCGGTATTATGTATGTATATTCAGTGACGGGCACACAGATTTTTCATGGGGTGGGCTGAATGGACGAAATAAAGCGACGAATGGCGATTGCAAGGTCTTCTATGGACAGACTTAGGAAAATATGGAAGAACCGCAACATCACCAAAGCCACAAAGACCCGGCTAGTCAGAGCGCTTGTGTTCCCCATATTCCTTTATGCTGCAGAGACATGGACGCTTCGGGAAAGCGAGAAGAAGAGGATTGATGCTCTTGAGATGTGGTGCTGGAGGAAAATGCTTGGGATATCGTGGACAGAGTTCCGTACCAATGACTCAATCCTCCAAGAACTAGGTGTCAAACAGCGCCTATCATCTATAGTCCAAGCTCGTATCTTAACCTTCTTCGGACATATATCTCGACGCGGGCGCATGTCAATCGAGCGACTGGTGGTACAGGGCAGAGTAGAGGGCACCCGAATGCGTGGTCGATCACCAATGAGATGGACGGACCAAATAAAAGCAGCGCTGGATGACCCCCTGTACCAATGCACCAAAAAAACAGCCCTCAGAGAGGAATGGCGACGAATTGTGCGGCGGGTCACCCAACCAAAATGACGACCACGACCACTCTGTCAAGAGTGTTACGACTGAGAAGAGAAGGGCTGAATGAGTACGAGTTCAGTAACTGTCATAACTGCTATTTTTTATAAGTAGGTAGGTAGGTACATATATAAAAAATATAAGTTTCTTTTTTTCAGGTAAATCTGTCTTCAAAAAATGGAAGAATGTCAAGGACATTTTTTTTAAATACGTAGCAAAGATGAAAACTAAGAGATCAGGATCCGGAGCAAATGTCACAAAAAAATATCATTTATTCGAACAATTAACTTTTTTGAAAAAAAATGCATCGTGCAAGACCCAGTCGAGTATTGCAAGAAACAGTACAGAGAATCTAGAAGAACAAGCTGAACAACCATGCGAGGAAACTCCTGTTGCACATGCAACTCCAGTACAAATGCACGAACCGAGTACTTCAAATCCTACATCCAACCGCAAACGCAAACCAGATGTCTTTGAAACAGAAGTTTTGAACATTTTAAAAAACAATAAAGATAATCGGCATTTATCTTTTTTTAAAAGTCTTTTGCCAAGTATCGAAAATTTTGATGATCAGCAAACATTACAGTTTCAGAGTAGAGTACTACAACTTATAACAGAAATAAAGTACCCAGTTCAGAACTCATTGAACTACGGCTACCAAACTGGATATAATACAGCGGCTTATGATTATCGTCAGAGCACCCCCTCTACATTCTCTCAGACTTCTGTACAATCACCAATGTCCGACGGAAGTTTACCCGAATTTAATTAAAATATAAAAAACTTTGTGATGTAACTGCAACTAAGTGCCTTATAAACCTAATTGTTTACTATTTAAAACTACATAAAACTGAATTTTAATAAGTACTTGTATAAGTTTTATTTTACTTACGTTAATGTCACCATTAGCATTTCAGGAGGCGGAATACATTCTCTCATATTTGTATCCTTGTGCTGCAAGCCATTGCGGAGGCTTTCTAATAGATGGTCAAATGTATTAATACTCATTCGGAAACAATTACGAAATTTCACAGGATTTCTTCTCAAACTCTCATAATCACAAAAAAACTTTCCGTTGGTTTTTCTTAAAGATATAAATGGGTGGATCCAAAATTTTCTTGGTTTTTTCTTTTTACGACAATGTCGTAGAACACAGAGTAGCGTTGTAGTTATCACGATGTCGTCCATTATCTTCGATTGATCGAGTTAAACTGGTCGTTGATCGCGACGCAGTACGTGTGGCGGTGTCGCCACACGCCATGTGTAAACTCTCGTAGGGTTGCGTAGCCGGCCGGTCACGGTCAAGGTTACGTCAGTCGTTAACTTGATTTCTATCTTGCTTCTCGTCGCCTCTCTTAATAACACTGGTAAACACTGTTTTTGTCACATGAACTTTGTTATGATTTTTAATTATGTTGGTGTACCCTCATTAAAAATATATAACAGTTTTGTTTCGATCACTGCAAATAGCATGGACTGCCCGAATGGACTGGTGGTGGTGGTGCACTCAAAGCAAAATAAAGAGTAATGAAATTTATCATGTAAGAGAAAAAAACGCTCAATTCAAACGTAAGTAATAATTAAGGGTAATAATTTCATAAGAGTAATAATTTCTTATTCCGAAGCTCTAGCTTCCCCTACTTGGAATCTATAGCTGTGAGTATATGACTGAAAAAGAAAGGATTCGCAACGTCTACAAATATGTCTTTCATTTGTTGCTATCAACTTTAATACCAGGATTAGAATATCCTACCCAAAAAGGCTGCTGTTACTACTACTGTACCCAAAAAGTTTCTTCAAAATTGCTGTCATTTTGGGAATTCCAGTGAAATCAGTAGAAAGAGTTATGAAAGAATCAAAGTCAAATAATTAATCAATTCAAATCTCATCTCAATAAAGAATCCTGGACCTTACATCTATATAATATCAAAACTCTTACAATAGCATCTTTGGGCGGAGTAGCTAATGTCCCAAACTGTGGCTAAAAATTTAGCACGAACCAACGAAAAAGCACTAGGCTCCTTTGTAGTTGTACCGCGAAAGCTGCAAATAGCAGCCCGAATGGACTGGTGGTGGTGGTGCACTCGAAGCAAATAACGAGTAATGAAATTTTACTAAATCTTTATCATGTAAGAGAAAAAAAAACGCTCAATTCAAACCGCGCGCGCCTTTCGTGCGGTGCGGCACCGAAAGTATAGGACTTTCTCATCTTTCGGGGTGGATTTCTAGGATATTTGAATGGGTATGAATGAGACAACCTGATTTATGTAATGACCTATTAATGAAGTAGCTTTTTGCATTATCAGAATATTGGGTATCATTTTTGATACACCCGCACTGAATTATGTTTTTTATTGCCCAGTGCTAAAGGTGCAATCCTGGACCTAATGTCTATATAGTATCAAAACTCTTACAATAGCATCATTGGGCGGAGCAGCGAATGTCTCAAACTTTGGCTTGTGGTGTGTACGCATAAATAATTATATTTATTTATTTACATCCCACATTATATTATATAATTTATGTTTACTTCATCATCATCATCATCATCAGTCCACACTCGTCCACTGCTGGACATAGGCATCTCCCATGGCGCGCCACCTCTTTCTATCCTCGGCCAGCCTCATGCGTTACCAGATGTTTTCATATGGCTTATAAGTGACGGAAAACGACTTGCATACCTAAGAATCCCAGCTCGAGATCTGATTTATTCAGAGCACTATATGGAATCCGGTAAATTATGTGGAAAAATGCAAACTCTATTTATGAAGTGGCCGGAAAAGAAAATATTTCATCAGGCTGGATGTTGCATCCCAGCTAAAACTTACTTGTTTTTATGGCTTGGAGACTTTGAAGATCAAAAGCACTATATCGATAGCCTTCCGAAAGGATATTCTCTCAATGGAGAACATAAAAACACCGTCCCGACTTCACTAACATATGTGGAAAAACATGAGTTTCAACTAAGAGCTTACATTTATCAAGCTAGATCTTTGATTGGATCTGATGCTTCAGGATTATCTGATCCATACGCAACAATTATTATCGGAGAGCATGTCGCAACAACGCAAGTAATTGACGAAACTCTCAGTCCAACCTGGGATGAACTAATTATAATAGATAAAATTAGTATTCATAGCACACTATATTTTTAATTATGTTGGTGTACCCTCATTAAAAATATATAACAGTTTCGATCACATCCAGTTTTTTTGTGACAGCTACATATTCATTTCTGACCTCATATACGTTTCTTTGTTAACATAACTGCATTTAGTCGACTGTGTAACTATTGTGTTTGCTAAATTACATTTTATTTACATTAGTTAGATCGTAAATATGCCACGAAAGTGTTTGAACAACCCGGACAATTTTTGTTATGAGTGTGGAGAATTAACTTTTACATCTCAGCGTCGAAATTTCACATCACTAATTGAACAGTGCTATTCAGACTATTTTGGTTTTCCTGTGAGGAATCAAGACAAATCTTGGGTTCCACATAAATGTTGTGTAACGTGTGTGAGGCTCCTTTTAGGTTGGGCTAAACAAGAACCTAGACATTTGTCATTTGCTATACCAATGATTTGGACGGAACCAAAGGATCATGTAAGTGATTGTTATTTTTGTTTGACTCAAACAAAAGCTATTACTACCAAATCTACACACTATCCAGTATCCAAACTTGTCTTCGGCCAAGAGACCCATCCTACATAGTGCCGAACTGCCTGTGCCGATGCCTCCAAATTGCCTCCAAATTTGTTCTCAGTCAGCATAATAAGGTATCTGAAGATAGTGACCCAAGTTATGAACCGTCAACTTCAAAAGAACCGCACTTATTGACACAACGTGATTTAAACGATTTAGTACGTGATTTGAATCTGTCTACTAAACAGGCTGAGCTTTTGGGGTCTAGATTAAACGACTGGAATTTACTTTCTCGTGGTACAAAGATTTCTTATTTTCGACGTCGTGACGATGAAATAAAACCTTACTTTTCTGAAGCAGGTGATTTAGTCTATTGTAATAACGTTCCTGTTGTGATGAATTTATCAAATGTCGAATATGATCCAAGTCACTGGTGACTGTTTATTGACTCTTCAAAAACTAGTTTGAAAGCAGTGTTACTGCATAACGGAAACAAACTTCCTTCAGTGCCGATTGCTCATGGTTCTAATCCTAATATTAGGGCAATTACCTTCAAATCTCCACAAACTTCCAGTTGTGTTCGTTATGTTGAATCTTTTCCAAGATAAAATAATAGATAGATTTAATAGTTTCACAAGATACTTTTATATTACAAGCCTCGCCCAGTGGTACATAGTGGTATAAAGTATGTATAATATAGTGGCTGTAACACGAAAACAAGACCTGATGGAATCAAAGTAAATATAGTTTTTATATGAGGGTAGGTAGGTAATTCAATATTAGTAAGCACCTTTCTTGTTACAAATTTTTGTTGACCAGTGATATCCTACCCAAAAAGGCTGCTGTTACTACTACTGTACCCAAAAAGTTTCTTCAAAATTGCTGTCATTTTGGGAATTCCAGTGAAATCAGTAGAAAGAGTTATGAAAGAATCAAAGTCAACTAATTAATCAATTCAAATCTCATCTCAATAAAGAATCCTGGACCTTACATCTATATAATATCAAAACTCTTACAATAGCATCTTTGGGCGGAGTAGCTAATGTCCCAAACTGTGGCTAAAAATTTAGCACGAACCAACGAAAAAGCACTAGGCTCCTTTGTAGTTGTACCGCGAAAGCTGCAAATAGCAGCCCGAATGGACTGGTGGTGGTGGTGCACTCGAAGCAAATAACGAGTAATGAAATTTTACTAAATCTTTATCATGTAAGAGAAAAAAAACGCTCAATTCAAACCGCGCGCGCCTTTCGTGCGGTGCGGCACCGAAAGTATAGGACTTTCTCATCTTTCGGGGTGGATTTCTAGGATATTTGAATGGGTATGAATGAGACAACCTGATTTATGTAATGACCTATTAATGAAGTAGCTTTTTGCATTATCAGAATATTGGGTATCATTTTTGATACACCCGCACTGAATTATGTTTTTTATTGCCCAGTGCTAAAGGTGCAATCCTGGACCTAATGTCTATATAGTATCAAAACTCTTACAATAGCATCATTGGGCGGAGCAGCGAATGTCTCAAACTTTGGCTTGTGGTGTGTACGCATAAATAATTATATTTATTTATTTACATCCCACATTATATTATATTATTTATGTTTACTTCATCATCATCATCATCATCAGTCCACACTCGTCCACTGCTGGACATAGGCATCTCCCATGGCGCGCCACCTCTTTCTATCCTCGGCCAGCCTCATGCGTTACCAGATGTTTTCATATGGCTTATAAGTGACGGAAAACTAATTGCATACCTAAGAATCCCAGCTCGAGATCTGATTTATTCAGAGCACTATACGGAATCCGGTAAATTATGTGGAAAAATGCAAACTCTATTTATGAAGTGGCCGGAAAAGAAAATATTTCATCAGGCTGGATGTTGCATCCCAGCTAAAACTTACTTGTTTTTATGGCTTGGAGACTTTGAAGATCAAAAGCACTATATCGATAGCCTTCCGAAAGGATATTCTCTCAATGGAGAACATAAAAACACCGTCCCGACTTCACTAACATATGTGGAAAAACATGAGTTTCAACTAAGAGCTTACATTTATCAAGCTAGATCTTTGATTGGATCTGATGCTTCAGGATTATCTGATCCATACGCAACAATTATTATCGGAGAGCATGTCGCAACAACGCAAGTAATTGACGAAACTCTCAGTCCAACCTGGGATGAACTAATTATAATAGACAAAATTAGTATTCATAGCACACTATATTTTTAATTATGTTGGTGTACCCTCATTAAAAATATATAACAGTTTCGATCACATCCAGTTTTTTTGTGACAGCTACATATTCATTTCTGACCTCATATACGTTTCTTTGTTAACATAACTGCATTTAGTCGACTGTGTAACTATTGTGTTTGCTAAATTACATTTTATTTACATTAGTTAGATCGTAAATATGCCACGAAAGTGTTTGAACAACCCGGACAATTTTTGTTATGAGTGTGGAGAATTAACTTTTACATCTCAGCGTCGAAATTTCACATCACTAATTGAACAGTGCTATTCAGACTATTTTGGTTTTCCTGTGAGGAATCAAGACAAATCTTGGGTTCCACATAAATGTTGTGTAACGTGTGTGAGGCTCCTTTTAGGTTGGGCTAAACAAGAACCTAGACATTTGTCATTTGCTATACCAATGATTTGGACGGAACCAAAGGATCATGTAAGTGATTGTTATTTTTGTTTGACTCAAACAAAAGGTATTACTACCAAATCTACACACTATCCAGTATCCAAACTTGTCTTCGGCCAAGAGACCCATCCTACATAGTGCCGAACTGCCTGTGCCGATGCCTCCAAATTGCCTCCAAATTTGTTCTCAGTCAGCATAATAAGGTATCTGAAGATAGTGACCCAAGTTATGAACCGTCAACTTCAAAAGAACCGCACTTATTGACACAACGTGATTTAAACGATTTAGTACGTGATTTGAATCTGTCTAATAAACAGGCTGGGCTTTTGGGGTCTAGATTAAACGACTGGAATTTACTTTCTCGTGGTACAAAGATTTCTTATTTTCGACGTCGTGACGATGAAATAAAACCTTACTTTTCTGAAGCAGGTGATTTAGTCTATTGTAATAACGTTCCTGTTGTGATGAATTTATTAAATGTCGAATATGATCCAAGTCACTGGTGACTGTTTATTGACTCTTCAAAAACTAGTTTGAAAGCAGTGTTACTGCATAACGGAAACAAACTTCCTTCAGTGCTGATTGCTCATGGTTCTAATATGAAAGAGACTTACGAAAATATAAGATTTACACTTGAAAAAATTGAATACAGTAAACACGCTTGGAAAATTTGTGGTGATTTTAAAGTCATTGCACTTTCACTTGGACTACAGCTTGGTTATACGAAATTTTGCTGTTTTATTTGTGAATGGGACAGTAGAGACAGAAAAAGTCACTATACAAAGAAAGTGTGGCCCAAGCGTGAATCACTAACTCCAGGCTATAAAAATGTGAAAAATGATCCTCTAGTGAACCCTGATGACATACTTTTACCACCGTTGCACATACAGCTTGGCCTGATATTTTTTTTTGTAAAAGCTATGCCTAAAGATGGAGATGGATTTTTATATCTAAAAGAGAAATTCCCTAAACTCAGCGAGGCAAAAATCAAAGAGGGAATATTTGTAGGCCCACAAATACGGCAATTGATGAAGGATAAGAGCTTTGAAGAAAAACTGAATGATCAGGAAAAACTCGCCTGGAAATGTTTTGTGAATGTTGTTCAAAATTTTCTAGGTAACCATAAAGCGGAAAATTACAAAGATTTAATAAATGAACTTATGATATCATTTGAAGCTTTGGGGTGTAATAGGTCCTTGAAAATACATATGCTGGACTCTCATCTGGATTTCTTTCCGGCAAATTTGGGTGCTGTGAGTGACGAACAAGGTGAGAGGTTCCATCAAGACATTTCCTTAATGGAGAAGCGTTATCAAGGGAAATGGAGTTCAGGAATGCTAGCAGACTTAAAAGGGACCTACCGGAAGCCAAATATTCAAGACAATCATAAGTATCTATTAGATATTAGGAAATAATTCTGTAAGTGTGGCTGAATTTCGTACTCTTTACGAAAATATATGTTTTGATGTCACAAGAAAACATAATGTGTACATTTTTTTTTCATTGATATATATCATTGTTTTGTGGCTCTAGTATATTCAAAATTTGATATAAATTTTCATGTGACAAAAAAAAATTACAAATTTGTTGACCAGTGTAATTTATTACGCGAAGTATTTTGTTCTTTACTTTGTGCTTTGACTGTTATTCTATCTTGTGTTATTGTCTTTTCTATTCTATCATTCATATAACTATCCTTCTATTAAATTGTGAGTGTAAATTGTGTCGTGTTATCTACGGAATAAAACATTGAACCGTAAGTGAGGACTTATTATTTAGTAGCTAGTAAGTGCTATTCGCTACCTCACCACCACACATCTACCCCATAGGCTAAAACAAATTTAGCACGAACCAACGAGAAAGCACTAGGCTCCTTTGTAGTTGTACCGCGAAAGCTGCAAATAGCAGCCCGAATGGACTGGTGGCGGTGGTGCACTCAAAGCAAAATAAAGAGTAATGAAATTTATCATGTAAGAGAAAAAAACGCTCAATTCAAACGTAAGTAATAATTAAGGGTAATAATTTCGTAAGAGTAATAATTTCTTATTCCGAAGCTCTAGCTTCCCCTACTTGGAATCTATAGCTGTGAGTATATGACTGAAAAAGAAAGGATTCGCAACGTCTACAAATATGTCTTTCATTTGTTGCTATCAACTTTAATACCAGGATTAGAATATCCTACCCAAAAAGGCTGCTGTTACTACTACTGTACCCAAAAAGTTTCTTCAAAATTGCTGTCATTTTGGGAATTCCAGTGAAATCAGTAGAAAGAGTTATGAAAGAATCAAAGTCAACTAATTAATAAATTCAAATCTCATCTCAATAAAGAATCCTGGACCTTACGTCTATATAATATCAAAACTCTTACAATAGCATCTTTGGGCGGAGTAGCTAATGTCCCAAACTGTGGCTAAAAATTTAGCACGAACCAACGAAAAAGCACTAGGCTCCTTTGTAGTTGTACCGCGAAAGCTGCAAATAGCAGCCCGAATGGACTGGTGGTGGTGGTGCACTCGAAGCAAATAACGAGTAATGAAATTTTACTAAATGTTTATCATGTAAGAGAAAAAAAAAACGCTCAATTCAAACCGCGCGCGCCTTTCGTGCGGTGCGGCACCGAAAGTATAGGACTTTCTCATCTTTCGGGGTGGATTTCTAGGATATTTGAATGGGTATGAATGAGACAACCTGATTTATGTAATGACCTATTAATGAAGTAGCTTTTTGCATTATCAGAATATTGGGTATCATTTTTGATACACCCGCACTGAATTATGTTTTTTATTGCCCAGTGCTAAAGGTGCAATCCTGGACCTAATGTCTATATAGTATCAAAACTCTTACAATAGCATCATTGGGCGGAGCAGCGAATGTCTCAAACTTTGGCTTGTGGTGTGTACGCATAAATAATTATATTTATTTATTTACATCCCACATTATATTATATAATTTATGTTTACTTCATCATCATCATCATCATCAGTCCACACTCGTCCACTGCTGGACATAGGCATCTCCCATGGCGCGCCACCTCTTTCTATCCTCGGCCAGCCTCATGCGTTACCAGATGTTTTCATATGGCTTATAAGTGACGGAAAACGACTTGCATACCTAAGAATCCCAGCTCGAGATCTGATTTATTCAGAGCACTATATGGAATCCGGTAAATTATGTGGAAAAATGCAAACTCTATTTATGAAGTGGCCGGAAAAGAAAATATTTCATCAGGCTGGATGTTGCATCCCAGCTAAAACTTACTTGATTTTATGGCTTGGAGACTTTGAAGATCAAAAGCACTATATCGATAGCCTTCCGAAAGGATATTCTCTCAATGGAGAACATAAAAACACCGTCCCGACTTCACTAACATATGTGGAAAAACATGAGTTTCAACTAAGAGCTTACATTTATCAAGCTAGATCTTTGATTGGATCTGATGCTTCAGGATTATCTGATCCATACGCAACAATTATTATCGGAGAGCATGTCGCAACAACGCAAGTAATTGACGAAACTCTCAGTCCAACCTGGGATGAACTAATTATAATAGACAAAATTAGTATTCATAGCACACTATATTTTTAATTATGTTGGTGTACCCTCATTAAAAATATATAACAGTTTCGATCACATCCAGTTTTTTTGTGACAGCTACATATTCATTTCTGACCTCATATACGTTTCTTTGTTAACATAACTGCATTTAGTCGACTGTGTAACTATTGTGTTTGCTAAATTACATTTTATTTACATTAGTTAGATCGTAAATATGCCACGAAAGTGTTTGAACAACCCGGACAATTTTTGTTATGAGTGTGGAGAATTAACTTTTACATCTCAGCGTCTAAATTTCACATCACTAATTGAACAGTGCTATTCAGACTATTTTGGTTTTCCTGTGAGGAATCAAGACAAATCTTGGGTTCCACATAAATGTTGTGTAACGTGTGTGAGGCTCCTTTTAGGTTGGGCTAAACAAGAACCTAGACATTTGTCATTTGCTATACCAATGATTTGGACGGAACCAAAGGATCATGTAAGTGATTGTTATTTTTGTTTGACTCAAACAAAAGGTATTACTACCAAATCTACACACTATCCAGTATCCAAACTTGTCTTCGGCCAAGAGACCCATCCTACATAGTGCCGAACTGCCTGTGCCGATGCCTCCAAATTGCCTCCAAATTTGTTCTCAGTCAGCATAATAAGGTATCTGAAGATAGTGACCCAAGTTATGAACCGTCAACTTCAAAAGAACCGCACTTATTGACACAACGTGATTTAAACGATTTAGTACGTGATTTGAATCTGTCTAATAAACAGGCTGGGCTTTTGGGGTCTAGATTAAACGACTGGAATTTACTTTCTCGTGGTACAAAGATTTCTTATTTTCGACGTCGTGACGATGAAATAAAACCTTACTTTTCTGAAGCAGGTGATTTAGTCTATTGTAATAACGTTCCTGTTGTGATGAATTTATTAAATGTCGAATATGATCCAAGTCACTGGTGACTGTTTATTGACTCTTCAAAAACTAGTTTGAAAGCAGTGTTACTGCATAACGGAAACAAACTTCCTTCAGTGCCGATTGCTCATGGTTCTAATCCTAATATTTATACCAAATAGCATATTTCTATGTATAAAACAACGCTAATTCTATTCAGAAAAATCACCTGGTAGGCCTAGCCCTTAAATCATGTTTAAAGGATTTTGAGAAGAGAGTCTATGAGATCCTAGCTAGCTGCGCTAATTGTGATACATCACTTTAAGTTTAGTAAAGCTGAATCAGGAGCGGTCTTTACTTGGATTGGTGACCACTTTTAGGTAGTCATGTTTTAGCACCTGACTACCACTACCTGCCTCCACCTGAATACAGAATCAGGTCGAATATAATTATTAAGAACTAGCTGACCCGATAGACTTCGTACTGTCAAATTTGCTGATGACAAAGCTTAAGGCGTTTTTTCCGGTACTCTTAGTTCAATCAGGCGTGAATATTTTATTGGTCATTTTTTTCCGGGATAAAAAGTATTTTATGCTATAATTTGGGTCATTATCTAGCATTCTGTCAAATTTCATTCATATACATCATGTACTTGACGAGCTTTTTTGCCTCAAACACACAAACACCCAAACATCTAAACTTTCACATTTATAATATTAATAGGATAGCGTATTATAACGGGCTATTTCTTTATTCACTAACTACAAAACCAGCTCAATTAAGCAAAACAATAGTTGCTATTATTGTAACATTCCCTATGAAAATTGTCTAAGTACTATTCAATAATTACATGAAAACACAATTACCTGGTCCTGTAGAGCATCTACATAGTCATAGTAGAGGTTCCTATCCGGAATATTTATAAGACATTTATTGATGAGGTTGGTTGCGTATATCAATAACTCAGTATCGGAGGCATCCAAATCTTGAAGAATCTTCATGACTTTACACCAAGGTTGTGGACCATTCTCTACGTCCACTGCTGTGATAGCTTCAAGCAAAAGCAGGCAATTCTGTTCAGTATTATAAGAGTTGTGGAAACAGTAATTAATTTCATTGATAAATATTATAAATAGAAGAGGCCCTAATAAGGATCCTTGAGGTACTCCTGATGGTATTATAGTCCAGTTAGATGAGAAACCTGAGAGAACTACTGCCTGACTATGATTTTCAATATATGAAGAGAACCATCTTAGCAAGTCACCATGAATGCCAGCAACGGATAGCTTGGCAACAGTAAAACATAGCTTTATGATAAATTTGGCAACACCGCATATTAGAATAGACAAATAAATAAATATTTGGATATTTATTCCTGATTGTAACTTTAGTTCCCCTACCATTTTCAACAAAGTGGTTTTGGAGGGCAAAATAAATATTTTTCTCAAAAATCTGTAGCACTTTGGGCTTTGTTTCAGTATCGTCAAAGCAATTAACTTTTCATCCATCGTTAAATGACGAGCTTTTTAATTTTTAGTGCATAGATTTAGCTGCATCCACATAAACTTTCTGGAAAATTCATTCATTTTCGAGGTGATCACTTCAAACTTTTGAGTAAAGGATACTGCTCTTTTAGTTCTTTTGGCATAGCTGAGCTGCCTTTGTGACTTCTTATACTCATTGTATAATATTTTGCATTCTGGTGTAAGATTTTTGCATTGTCTAATGATTTGTTTTGTTGATACAAGTTTTGGTGGACCTGAAAGGGTAAAAAATGGAAAGGGTTAATTTAGTCGCTTGACTGGGATTATGATTAAGACTAACAAAATAGTAATTGAATGAAAAAGTCAATTAGACCTAAGAGTTAGGAATAAGAATAGATACTCACAATTGGTTACTTCAATTTCATGAATATTGTCATATTCACAAACATCAAGAGTACTTTTGGTTGGCACTGTATTTATGTTGTCCCCTAAAACAACAAAGTCATAGTTAAAAATCATTGCTATCCAAAAAATTAAAAATAAATAGGGTCAGGGGACATAAAGAATAGCTCACTTAGACTTGTCTCGCATAAAGTGGTAAGCTACATGCCAAATAACTTGACATGACCCTACCTAACTAGCGCCATGAGGTGAGGAGAAGAACTTAAAATAAATAAATAAAGAACCCTGTGAACTTTTGTGGACAACTGAATGAAATGGCTTTCTCGAAAGGAGTTTCTGTCAAAACTGATGATAATAAAAGTATATTAGAAACTTACCCAACATTATGGTATTGCAATGAATATTGTCAGGCAAAGGCACCACAAAATGAGTAGTCGTGGTAGAAGGTGCAGGAAACTGGTTTGCTGAAACCATAAGATTTAAATTAAGGGATAAGCTCACCAAGTTATTGTAAACTAGCTGCTGGACCCCAACCCAATTTTGTGATGTCAAGTAGTGTATAATCATCAAGCGAGCCAAGTTGATGCAGTGAGTGACCTCTCCGTTACAAAATACTATTAGAAGTAGAAATATTTATGTGTTTGAAAGATCAAAAGAATCATTCATCAAAAGGCATTATGTCGGTGAGCATGCATCATCATAGGCCTCAGCGTTGCTTTCCATTAAGTGACTTCAGTGTCAAACATAAACCTATTTACTTATTTAGTAATTAATTAGAAATAAACTAACAAGAGCGTGTTTAACATGCATGTCTTACCCATGTTATCTATTCTTGAAGTTTTCAGAGGCACAGGCTGACTATAAGTGTGGTCATAGTGCCTCTTTCGTGAATAATTATGGTCAGCGCTAGGATTTTATGAAAATTAAGTAAGCATGTCAAGGCTTAAAATCTCTAGTATAATGAGTATAGACAAAACAAGCAAGATGAGCTGAACATTTTGATGGTTATTACCTTTGTCTTCGTCAACATTAACTTGCAAAGGAACGCCAGAGGTTATCTCCTGTGCAGTAAACAACAATTTATGGTTTAAGTTTTATTAACAATATTGAATATTAAAAAGGAAACAATTTATGTTTAAGTTTCATAAACATAGTTGGGCACGGCCCGGTGACTAAATTTAATTTTTACATTTTCACAAAATGATTATTATTATTTACTAATTAATTTTAGGTAGTACCAAATATAATCCCATCACAGTTAATAATAATTAATATAGACTTTTATCAATTACATGGTAGAGGACTCAATTTTCTTAAAGATCTGGTGTATATTTTATTGTTTGGGAGCTTTATTTCAGCCACCCTTACATTACCATCTGGTCCTGGTATTGTTTTTACAATTCTCGCCATAGGCCAAGTCAAAGGAGGAGTATTATCACTGCGAACAATAACCAGGTCACCTACTTTCAAATTTGCTTGAATATTATGCCACTTAGGTCTATTTTGTAATTGAGTAAGGTAGTCCTCAAACAAAACCTTCCAAAAGTCTTGCTTAATTTTATTTATTTATTTATTTATTTATTTTATTTTATTTGGAAGATTTACAGCGTATACATTAACTAAACAATAAAGTAAACAGTGCAATGCCAATTAAAAATCTCCACCTATAACAATAAAAACTAGAAAACAACAACTTACAGACTAAAAGAAAATTCAAATAACAGACTGAGAACAATAGAAATAACGGTAACAACACTAAAAACTAAATTAATTATTGCTAAATAAGAAAAATATAAAAATAATTAACTTAAATGTTTTGAAAAAATGAATTGGTAAGTAATCGCTTAATTGCTGAAATGCTGGAGTTAAATATGTCAAAATCATTTTGAATTTCATTAAATTCCCTAGAAACTCGTATTATAAATGAATTCTGCCTGTAGTTGGTTCTGGCCTGAGGCACATGTAATAAAGACCGCTGACGTAATGCCATCGGATTTGTACGCAGCTGTATCTTGGACAGTAACTCAGGACAATTAACCGAACCATTTGCTATCTTAGCCAAGTTACAGATATCTGAAATGTTACGTCTAACATCGAGTGGGACGAAATGATATTTTTTGCAACGCTCATAGTAGCCTGAAATCGATTGCTTACATTTAAAATCCAGATACCTTAGAAATCTCTTTTGAATGGCTTCTATTCTATTCTTATAAATCTGATACCGCGGGTTCCACACAGAGGAAGCGTACTCGAGATGACTTCGGACGTAGGCGCAGTGTAATATTTTTATAGTTTTAATATCTTGGAAATCAGATGCAGTTCTCATTATAAATCCTAATGTTCTAGACGCTTTGTTCACTATACTGTTGATGTGATTATCAAATAAAAGATGGTTATCGACAACAACGCCTAGATCTCTTATAAAGTTTGCCTTGGTAAGGGTTCGACCATTTAATGTGTAATTAAACTGAATGAGTTCTCTCTTTCGGGAAAATGACACACAGTAACATTTAGAAACATTCAGGTCAAGCTTATTTGTGAGACAATAATTTTGGAAACGATCTAAATCCGACTGTAGGTTGCGGGCGTCACTTATACTTTTAATATATTTTAAAACTTTCATGTCGTCCGCAAACAGAAGTATCTTAGAATGTAAGAAACATTTCTTGATGTTGTTTAGTTAACATATTCCAAAATTTCAATCTATCTACACATTTATCACTTAAGTTCAACTCAGGATGACTTGTCATTGCTGTACCTATTATAAAATGGCCAGGCGTTAAATATTGAAAATCAGAAATATCAGAGCTCATAGGAAGCAGTGGGCGAGAATTTAACACAGATTCAATTTCAACTATCACTGTATACAAACCTTCAAATGTTAAACTAATGTTTCCAACTATTCTTTTAAAATGATATTTAAAAGATTTCAACCCAGCTTCCCATAAGCCCCCAAATTCTGGGGAGTAACTAGGTATAAACTTAAAATGTATGCTATTATTTAAACTATAAGATTCAATTATATCTTTATGAGTTTTAGAAATAAACAATTCATAGAGTTCATTTAACTCATTAGCTGCCCCTTTAAATGTTTTTGCATTATCACAATAGATTGTGTTGGGTAAGCCTCTACGTGCTACAAACCGCTTGAGGCATGCCAGGAAGGCTTGGGTGGTTAGGTCGCTGACCAGTTCCATGTGGATGGCCTTGGAAGTAAAGCAAACAAAGAGAGCCACATAACCCTTTGTAATTATTGGTTTTCTTAACCTTGACACTTTAACATTGAATGGCGCGCAAAAATTTACTCCTACCACATTGAATGGCCTACCTGTTGCTATTCTCTCTGATGGTAGAGAGCCCATAAGCTGTTTTGATGCTGCAGCTTTCATTCTGAAGCACCTCACACATTTATTGACTATCTTTTTTACTTCCCGTATGCCACTTACAAGCCAAAATGTTTGAGATAGAGAACTTAATACTAATTTTGCTCCGGCATGTAATAACCGCAAATGTTCATTTTGAATTAAAATATTTGTAAGATGGCAGGACTTGGGTAAGATAATAGGATGCTTTTTGTCATATAAGAGGTTAGGTGCATTATGTAATCTTCCTCCTACTCTCAATATGCCATCCTTATCCAGAAAGGGATGTAAGGAAGTTAAGCCTGATTTTATTTTTGATTTATCATTTTTGAGACAATTAATTTCTTGAGTGAAACTCTTTGCCTGTACACAACGAATAACAACTAGAAGAGCATTGTTAAGCTCTTGTGGCGTCAATGGACCTTTAACCTTATAAGATGAGTTTGAACAATTTTTGCAAAAACTCAGAATGTATGCTACAATTCTTTTAAGTTTCCCAACATCTGAAAACTTGTCATAAAATTCTAAAGTGTCAGTATTACCCTTGGAAGAGTTAGCAGCAGGTTCACCAATATGACAAACACTTGTAATGACATCTTTGGATAAAGGAATAGATAGTTTGACGTCAGTCTTAGGGTGCTTATAATCATTATCAAGCATCTCCCTTGGTCCATACCACCAGAGATTAATAGACTGCAATTTATGAGGATCACAACCTCTTGAAATAAGATCAGCAGGATTATTGACCGTGCTTATATAAGACCATGATACTATGGGAACAATGGCCTTTAATAATTGTTTTATTTGAGTGATTCTTTTTCAACATAGGGATTTGATTTTAAGTTTGAAGAGTTTATCCAAGCAAGTGTGATTTGTGAATCACTATACAGATGAATAGTGAGATTAGGAAATTTAGAAACGCCTGACAAGTAGCTATTAAGCACACTTTTCAGGCGTTCATAAAACTCCTCGCAAACACCCTGTTTCACGTCTGCCACCTTCACACCGATGGTTTGTGACATG
>CAUYWD010000079.1:0-57628 GCA_963576735.1 Bedellia somnulentella
TGGCGGAACCGCGCGTGAACGACGCTCGTGCTTTTCTTGTAATATAAGTTGTGTTCATTGCTGGAAAACGTGTTGTAAGTGTTTTTTCAATTCTAAATAGTGTATATTTAGTGTTAGTGTAAAAAAGGGTAAATTTATAGTAGTCTATAAGTCAAAAACTGGAATCGAAAAAGGGGTCAGTATGACAGCCCACAGGTTTAGTGTTTTATTTTTACTATCATGAAAGTACACTTGTTATCATTTTTACTTCCATTTATAGAAAATTTCATCAGAAATATATTGATGCAATAACATTTTCAAAATAACTTTGATTATTAGCACATTTAGCTTGTAAATCGACTTGAGTAATTCTGTCGCCGCCATCTTTGTAAAAAGTTACCAAATACAGCGTGTTCAAATTTTTTTTTCATACCTTCAGAACCCAGCGTCAACTCCGTTGGACATCACCTTTTTTTGCATACGGACCAGCGTCAACAGTAGTTTTATATGTATAAACTAGAGGGTTCCTCGCGGTTTCACTATAATATTAGTATGATGTAGTTTATAATATAAGTATGATATAAAAAAAATGGGTTGGCTTTTGTGCTCGGTTGCGTAGATAGCGTGTTCTTGATTTTTATGCGGAAATATCATGTTACTAGCAATTGTTTGAATTGACAACCTTCAAGAAAACATTTCAAAAATTGATATCTTTTTAGTAATGTCATCGTTTTTTTTTCTCTTGCTTAGCTGACTTAAATATTTTACGAATATTTTTAGACTAACTTTGACCAATATGGAGAGCAAGTACATGTCAGATGAAGAGATAATAAGGACCATAGGCGAGTATGAGGTATGGTATGACTTGTTTTTAATTAAAAAATAATATTTTTTTCTAGTGCAGTTCGCTTATTTTATGGGTTGTAATAATTATTATGCTTGATGCTAGGTCGAATACATTGAGGACGATCATGACTACGCCATTAGGGTTCAAGATGTGGAGATAGCGCCGCCGGTATGCATGATATGTTTATTTATTTATTTACCTTGCATGGTTATGATAAAAAAAAATACAACTGTCTTTTGTCTGGCATGTTTGACGCTTACATTGTGTTTTTTATTATTAGGTGATGGAAGACTCGACGGCCCCGTCGAATGACCCATTACCGCTTTTTCTCGATCCCGAAAATGGCAATTTAATGGTTCGGGATGAGCTTGGTGCTTTATTGGTGTGTAAAATTTATTAATTTAAACGCTTTGGCGCATTGTGCAGGCAGCTGTGCCATGTACCAATTACATTTTCATTGGTTCCAGGATTGGAATCCGGTGTCTACCCCAGTTTTCGCCACGCCGTGGGCCAGCCGCGCCGGTACGCCGACAAGTACGCCAAGACATAGGACCTCGAGGGGATCGACAAATGCTGTGCCAGCTGTTGCGTCACCGTCTTCGTCCAGCCTGTGTTCCAGCGCTACCTCTTCGTCGGCTCCACGTCGGTCATTGAGAGCTCATTATCAGATATCTCGAAGGTGATTCTGGTAGTGAATTAGAAGGCGACGATGTCGATGGCGATGATGAAGACCTTGACGAGTTTTTCAATACAGACATTGAGCGACTCAGAAGGACGGCGAGGGAGCACCACGAGTATGTAGAAGAAGTTGGTTTAGTGGAGGAGCAGCAAGAGGAAGTAGTAGCGGACGAAGCAGATCGCCTCTTCACTGCCGGTGGAGCGGAACTGGTCGATGTCGAAACCAATGTGTCGGATGAGTTCCATTGGTCGACTGATTTTGGTACTTTTAACGCCGTGGCCGAAGAGTACAGCCGTTCACCTGGGCCAACATTTTGTAGCCAAGGCCCAGTGGAAATATTTCAGCAAATTTGGAATAACGACGTTATGTCAATGATAGTCCGAGAGACCAATTATTACGCCTGGCAAAAAATTGCGGCTTTATCCGAACTTGGCAACGTGCCAACATATTTGGACCTGTGGTACGAAACGACCATCGAAGAGATGTACTTATACTTTGCCATATTAGTTTTAATAGGAATGTGCAATCGTGGAAGTCAAAGACTCTACTGGAGCACAGGTATTTTGGAGATGCCGAAGTTTCGAGCACTTATGTCGCGCAACCGATTCGAGCTTCTCTCTTGTTTTTTTGCATTTCGTCAATAACGAGGAGATACCACACAACCTTCGCTCACACACTCGAAAAATTTCGAAAATAGCCCCTCTAGTGACACATTGCAACGAAATGTTCGCCTCGTTATACATTCCCCAGAGGGAACTCAGTTTGGATGAGTCACTGTTGCTATGGAAAGGCCGTCTTAGTTGGGTGCAATGCATCAGGACCAAGGCGGCCCGCTTCGGCCTCAAGTCGTTTGAGTTGTGCGACGCTGCGACTGGCTATACGCTTCGCAGTATTCTATATACTGAGAAGAACTCCTCCATGCAAGAGGGATCCATTCATGGGTTCGCAAATTCTACCGCTAAGGTAGTTTTGGAGCTCATGAATGGGTACCTCGATGTTGGCCACCTTCTGGTGATGGATAACTGGTACAACCAGCTTCTCCTCACCAGATACCTCAAGACAAGGCATACGGATGTCATTAGCACCCTGAATCGTCGAAGGCAACACGTGCCTGAGATGATCAGGAATGCCAATGATCGCCAGATGCCTCGTGGTGACAAAATAAGTGCTCATTGCGGTGACATAGCTTTGACGTGTTGGAAGGACGTCAAGCTTGTCACAGTAATGAGCACTTTTCACGTCGATGAGATGGTGGCCGGCAGGCGGGCAGGGGAGGAGCAATTTAAGCCAGTCGCAGTGGCCGACTACAACAAGTACATGGGCGGCGTTGATCTAAAAGATCAGAAGCTATCCATGTACTTGTTGGAACGGAAGCGAGGCATCAAGTGGTATATAAAAGCTTTTTGGAGAGTCTTAAACACGAGTGTTTTAAATTCTTACATTATTTATACAAGGAATCCGGCCCTAAAAGTATTATCGCACCGCGACTTTCGAACAAATTTAGCCGAGGGCTTGATTGCTCGATTCTCGGCCAGACCAATTGCCCCTGGACCAATAGCCCCTGGTAGCCGGTTGAACGCTCAGCCTAACTGTTCCGTTCATACCAAGCCTCAATCCACTACCAACATTCGGCTCAAGGTGAGGAGGTGCGCACAATGCTCAGCCAGTGGCGTTACCAGAAAAGTGACGACCCAATGCAATGTGTGCCACGTGGGTTTGTGCCTTGGCACATGCTTTTTAAAGTACCACGGGAATTTTAATCATGAGTAGTCAGGCACTTCCAATCAGAATGTACCGAACACCGACACTTACCGAATAATGTTGAATAATTAAAGAAAATATATTTTTGCAAATTGTAGCATTTTTTTTTATTAATTTGACAAAGCAACAGTACATGGAACAAACATTCATACACAAATGTTATAAATTCAGTTCTACATAAATACCTACCAATAACAGTGAGAAACAATTAATTTACCATTTTCGATTAAAGTGGTGTTTGTTTTTTTCATATTGTACATAAATAACGCTGCGGATTTAAATGTTGTGTTTTTTTTAGTAAAAACGCGTACGAAGTCACTGACAAAAGCTAGTATCTAAAAATCATTGCCATTTTCACTTATTTGAACACCCTGTAGTGTGAGTATCAAGGGGCCCAGCGTCCTCTCTAGTTACCGTTTGACAGTTGTGACAATCTACGTGATAGCCCAGCGTCCACTCGAATTGACACGCAAAAATGTACAAAATACTCATAAATAAAAGATGTTATTAAAGGAAAGAAAAATTTCGACACTGGCGGGGTTCGAACCCGCGACCTTCGGGTATACGCCCCCGTCCTTTAATAACATCTTTTATTTATGAGTAATAATCCCCACATGAGGAATTCATGTCAAAAAACATTAAATTATGTACAAAATACCCCTGGGCTATAGAGGTTTGGAGGTCTAAAATCCTGGGTTGCGAAAGGTTAAAACTGTGACTAGGGACTTTCATTCTTCTTTCAAAGACTCATCAAGAAAAGAAAATCATAACTCTATTTGCTTTATTATCGTATAAGATCAATTGAGATCACATGTTCGGGAATTGCTTCTTTCTTCAAAAGGATTGGTTGCTGCTGGCCCTGTAGCCTGTGCGGCTTCACCATGACTTTATGTGTGCCGGGCAGCTGAAGGCCGCCCTAATGGGGCAGAGGTATGTATGTACCTAAGCTAAATAGGAAAGGGAGAGGCCTATGTCAGTGGCAAGCAAGGGAGGTTCTGATTTGGGGTTCTTCGATGCTGATGGCGAGGTCGATGTCTGGAGTGGTATGTTCTTTGTTCGTGAGCGTGAGTGGCCTCTGAGACTGAGGCCATTGTCAGTAAAGTATGAATAATAATAATAATAATTACACACACCAACAAGAGTTGGTGGCTCCCGTCAGGCTGGCAGAACTAGTCCCAGGACTAGAACTAGACCAGCCTGGATGAGGCGGATTGAAAGCCGTATTACAAGGGCCAGGGTCCTCATCGGCAAACTGACCAGCTTCAGATCAGGCAACAATAGGCTGAGGGTGGTGCGCTTCGTCAGGGAGGCATTCCCTGGTGAGAATGTCTTTGACAACTCACCGGAGTTTGCCTGTAGACTGGTGGAGCGCATCGATGATCTGAAGCAGAAGATTGCTGCTTGGGGTAAGCGAATTAGGCGATATTCTGAAAGGGTAAAGAGGTACCAACAGAATCGTCTCTTCATGAGTGACCAGAAGAAGTTCTACAGAACTTTGGAGCGTCCCGACGTGGTAACGACAGGTCAGCGACCGGAAAAAGCCGATGTAGTTGCCTTTTGGCGTGGGCTTTGGTCGCTGCCTGTTGATCACAAAGAGGGCCGATGGTTCGAGGCGGTCGAGGGAGCGTGCGAGCCCATAGCGCCCATGAACCCCGTCAACATATCCGAGGAGGATGTGGTGGCTGCGATCCGTAAGGCTCCGAACTGGAAAAGTCCGGGGCCGGACGGATTGCACCATTACTGGTTGAAGGGGTTCACGCGCTGTCACGCTACTCTCGCCCGTCAGTTCCAAAGCGCCCTCGAGAGTGGGACGCTCCCGAACTTCTTAACTACTGGGGTAACTCATTTAGCTCCAAAGAGCGATGCTACCGCGGATCCATCACAATACCGCCCCATTACTTGTCTTTGTACAATTTACAAGACCGTGACATCCGTTCTGAGCTCCAAGATTACTCAACACATTGTTGATAACAATGTGATATCTGGAGCTCAGAACGGATGTAGGGGCGGTAGTCGCGGTAGCAAGGAGCTGTTCCTCATCGACGCGGTCGTAGGCCAACTGGTCAAACGCAACCGTCGGAACTTCTCCGCTGGCTGGATAGACTACAGGAAGGCGTTCGATTCGGTACCTCATACATGGCTCATGAGGGTCCTCGAGCTGTACAAAATTGATAGTACTGTTCGACACTTCCTCGGGCAGTGTATGGGGTGCTGGAGAACGATCCTGAGTTTAGACGGTCAGCGGATGACGGACGCGGATGACCAAATTGATATAAGGCGAGGGATTTTCCAGGGCGATTGCCTGAGTCCAGTTTGGTTTTGCTTGGCCCTGAATCCTCTAAGCACACTCTTGGAGAATTCGGGGACAGGCTTGCGCGGCGGCGATACTTGTGCGAGCACAACATCAGCATTTCGCAACGATGTCACCTCGCGCTGCAACTCAGCGCTGGCACGTTCTGAAGCCACGAGCTTGGCTTTGATGACGGCAACGCTGGACTTCAACAACTGAATGTCCTTCAACAGCGATGTTACGTCAACATGGTCGAAGGTAACAGGAGACAGCTTGTTAAGGTCCCGCGCTACATACGTAGGGATGTCATCCGGATCCGTCTCCTTGAAGGCTCGGAAGATATCTTGAAGATTTCTTTTCCCGCTGCCATCGGCCCTCCTCGAGGTGAGGCGCACGGTGGTGACGGCGGCGGTGTCGGCGAGGAACTGTCTCGCGGCGGTTATTTCAGCGTCCGTGTAGCTGGTCGCGTAGATCTGCTCAAGGCTGAGCTCGTCCATCACGTCCAGTTTGTTCTGCACGAAGGCAAGCAGCTCCTGCACCAGGATGGTGTCGGAGCGCTTCACGCTGGCAGTGGTCGCCATTGTTTAAACACACAATGACTCACATTTATTGCTGATTCGGCCGCTGCTGGGTAGCGTCCAATCGAGCCGGGCGTTCTGTCACATCACAACTGAAGAAAGTTAAAAAAGTCTTAACTTTGCAATTCCTTATGATAAATGAAAAATATTCAAAAAAACCTTGTATTGGTAAGGTATCGAATCATCGTTATAAAGTTGGCCATGAAAACCATTGCGTTGAGTATGCGTGCGCTGCGCAGTGCGCATAAGAAAACTAAAGTTGTTTTTTCCATTGCATTTTTAAATTATTTACAAATCAACAGTAAATAGGTAGATAGTTACGTGTGTCATACTCGTATAAGATTTTTCATAACAGCACTAGATTCTTTAAAGCCCTCGCTGGTTTTAAAGCGATGAACGTGATTACAATAAGTTTCAGCGCATAACGGAACGCTCAGTTTGATCTATGTCAACCTTGTATCATTTTATGTCTCAACGCGGCTTTAACAACAACAAAAAACAAACGCTTCTACTATACCTATGCTACGACAGTTGTACCTATAGTATCAACAGGCTGCGCGGCTTTCGAATCAATACAAGATGCTATTATCAACACATTCAACACAACACAAACATTAGACAAAACACCATTGATGTGCTAAGTAAAGTTTTAAATTTCGCCGTAACTCCAAGAAGAATACCTTATGAAGACATAATTTGCAACGTAGAACATTGTCTAATTCAAAATAACGTTCGTGAAGATGACAGGGAAGCAATTCGTCAGGACGTATCTTCGATACTACGGTTGAGCAAGCTTCCTAAACCTAACCTCACACGAGCTCAAAGATCTGCCCTTAAAAATTTAAAATCTAATGAAGACATAGTAGTTCTACGCGCGGATAAAGGTAATTCAACAGTAGTTATGGATACGTCTGAATATAAGAACAAAGTATCACAATTATTGTCAGATGACTCAACCTACCAAAAAGTCAAACGAGATCCCACGACTAACGCCCGATTTCTGAATTGAGTATTCAAGCTGAGAACGACTTAAGTATCGTTTTGTCTCATTCAGTTGTTAAGATTTCAATGCGACAGAACGATACTTAAGTTATTCTCAGCTGGAATACTCAATTCAGAAATCGGTCATAAAATACTCAAACAAACATCTGATTTAATAAAAAGACATAGTGATACCTTAACGTTAGACTCGAAAGCCTTATTATCATCGTGTGTGAAACCTCCAAAACTGTATGGGTTACCCAAAATTCACAAAGTTGACCACCCGCTTCGTCCAATAGTAAGCCAAATTGATACACCAACATACAAATTGGCAAAACATGTGGCAAAGATACTATCACCACTTCGAGGAAAAACTAAAGCCTTTGTGAAGAATTCCTATCAATTCATTAATGACATCAAGAACTTAAGTCTTAGTGATGAGGACATTATGTTCAGCTTCGATGTTCAGTCTCTTTACATCAGTTTACAAGACTGTGTTGAAGCTGTCACAGAAAGGTTAACAAATGCTGACATACCTTTAGAATATGCAGAATTACTTAAGCACTGCCTTACAACTGGCTACTTACTTTGGGATAAGGAATTCTACATCCAGACTGATGGTGTGGCAATGAGATCTTCCGTCTCTCCTATTGTAGCCGATATATTCATGGAACGATTGGAGGAGATTGCACTAAAATCCTTCCCTGTCACTCCAAAGGTTTATAAGATGTACATAGTATAAAGAAACTCCAATTCTTGAACACTGACTTTATTTCCACTTGGTCATATAAAATATATTACAACTAACAATTAACTATTTGTACTATAATTACGGGCAGTAACTTTGACTAAACGTCTTTACTTCACTCCTGCTAACGATAGAATGAATAAAAATATTCAAATTTTACCTACCAATAAAATTTTTATTATGTTTCCTGAAGTCCGAGGTCCAATATATGAGAGTACGTTTCCTTTAACACACTGTGTTGCTCTGTGGTCGCTACGAATCTTCTTACCTCTTACTCTATGATACCTGTTATCAGCTGATTGAAGTGAATGACCGCGTTTTCTTCATAGAGTTCATTCAGGATTTTCTTCATTATTAATCTCATGGTGATGAGTCCACCAGGAAGAAATCACCTTGGACCTCGGACTTCAGGAAACATAATAAAAATTTTATTGGTAGGTAAAATTTGAATATTATGTGTTCCGTTCCGTCCGAGGTCCAATATATGAGAGACTTGTTTGTTATCTCCTGGTGGTCTATGAAAAATGAAACGCAATAATCTGATAAAGAAATAGTGTAATAGGTACTGCGTTAAACTATTATTTAGTATAAGGTAAGCAAAGTAAGAAGTTCAAAATTAACCTAATATTTATATTAATTTAGCAATTTAATCAACTGAAAAGAAACATGATAATGATTTCTCACTGTTAATTCTTGTATCGTTAGAATCAACTATAGATTTCTGGTAATGCTTCCTAAAGGTCCCTTCGTGCTGCCAATTGGCTTTAGCCAATATATCGTTAATAGGATATTTTTCTAACCAGTTCAATGAAGCAACGGCAGACCTTAAGCTACCTGGTGAGGTCTGCACACCTGCTTCACTGAGTTGTCTCTTTACCCATCCCCCGATAACAGTAGGTGACGCAGCTTTAACAACATTTCCCCTGACTGAAATAAATAGATTTACTATAGATCCCCTAATGCATTGAGTGCATTGTTTTAGAGTCCTTAACCAAAATACAGGATCTATAATTACATCGTCTGCCTTTAACAAAGTCCAACTTGATTGCCGATGTGAAACACTATCAGTTTTTGAACCGAACAATGGATGAAGGATAATAGAGTCACCCCTATCAATAAAATGATCAGAATCACAACATAAAAGGGATAAATCGTGGACTCTACGACCCGAGGTTAAAAGTAGAATTGATGCTGTTCTTGAAGATACCTCAAATATATTATTTATGTCTGGAAAGTTATTCTTTAAATGTCTTATGAAAACTCTAGCATCCCAGATTGGCGCTTTCGGTGCGACGGGTTTTGCTAACGAGATTGCTCTTAAAATATGTTTTACTAAATGGTTTGACGTGATGCTAATTTCTGACAGTGTTTCACATACTGAAGCAATGACTGATTTATGTACAAGAATCGTACGATAGGCTAGCCCTTCAGTGACATGTAAATATGCTAAGTATCTTGCCACATCGTTAGGTTGTGGTAACTGTGAATTTATACTATTTGTATGACACCACCTCGACCATCTCTCCCAGATAGGAGCATAGGTTGTTCGAGTTGAAGGTCTCCAACACGATGCTAAGAGCTGTTTTTCTTCAGATGACCAGGAACTAGTTAGGGAATCCCACCCGAAATGAGCCAGGCTTCGAACTTCAGGTGACTGATTTGTGGGGGAGCCCGCTTCGTTTTCGTGTCTATTAGGTTGAGTTCGAGGTTCGGTATCTTGAGAGGTGTCGTCAGTGCCCTGTTTTTCAGGTCCGGCAGCCAAAAGGGTTTTGTCCATTTTGGGGCTATTATTATGTAACGACCCCCGGACGTGTTGAGATGGCTTAAAACCCGAGGAAGAAGGCTGGGTGGTGGAAATATCCAAGCCAGGTCGAATGTCCAGGATCTGCTGAACGCGTCGTGAAAGTAAGCTTTCGAGTCTGCCAAGTCTAGCGAGACATAGTTTGGAACTACGTGCGCTGTTTTCGAGGCAAATAAGTCCACGTCTGGGTAACCCCATCGTAGAAAGATTTCCGATGTTGCCTCGCTTTGTAGATGCCACTCGGAGCCCTCTCGATTCCTTGATAGTTGATCTGCCTCGTTGTTGTAGATCCCTGGAAGGTAATGCGGGATGATTGTTATGTCGAGGCGATCCGCCAGAGTCAACAACGTCTTGGTCAGCTCGTTGAGGTGGCGCGACTTGGTCCCTCCTTCCTTTTTTATGTAGGCCACCACAGTCTTGTTGTCGCTCTGCAGAATGACATTTGAGTGTGCCAAAGTACTTCCTTCGCTGGAGACTGCTGCTATTACTGCGTAGAGCTCTTTTCGATTGCAGTGCCAATTCTGTTGTTTCAGATCCCAGACGCCGTGAATTCTCCTGTTGTTTACCACAGCTCCCCATCGGACATCGGATGCATCCGTGATGACATAGTTGGTTGTGCGCATCTTCGGATGAATTCGACTTCGCTGATCGACATTTTCTACCCACCACAGAAACTCTTCTTGAACATCGTCTGGAAACGGATGTGTCTTTTTCGGAGCTTTCCTTAGTATCGAGCAGTGTCGCTGCATCGCTCGGCAATGCAATCTTCCCCGAGGGGTGATGAAGGTCGCAAAGTTGAGAATCCCTAAGAGGCGTTGCGCCTGCTTGAGGGTCCAACTGCCAGCAATGATGCGAGTCGATAGGTTTTGGTGAATCTTCACGATTTTGTCGGACGGTAACGCCTTGTAACCTGTTTGAGTGTTCCAGTTTATCCCTAAATACTCTATATTCTGGGTTGGAATAGTCATCGATTTCTCTAAGTTTATAAACCAGCCCAGTTTCGTAAGAAAGTTTTGGGCTTGATGTACCTGGTGCAATAGAACCCCCTTGTCTTGGTGGACCAGAATGTAATCGTCGAGAAAAACTGCTACGCGTAAGCCTGCTCGTCGTAACACTTCTGCGGTCCAATTGGTCACTGAGGCAAAAATACGAGGAGCCACTGAGAGGCCGAAAGGCAGACAAGTCATTTGCATCAGCTTGTTGTCGTAGCTGATCCTGAGAAAGCACCTGTGCTCCTCTTTTATTGCCAAATGATAGTAGGCTTGGCTGAGATCTATCTTCACCATCCAATCTCCCGGTTGTAGGAAGTGCGGGACCCGATGGTGGTGGAACAAACGGAATGGTTTGGGTTCCAAAAACTGATTCAAGGCTTTTAGGTTGAATATCAGCCTGTGTTTGCCGTTGTCCTTGGGTCTTAAGAACATTGGTGAAATGAAGGAAGGGGTGCGTGGTGCTGGTTCTATAACATGGCAACTCAAAAGTGTTTGAATCTCGCAAGAGAGTTGAGGAGTTGTCGGAGTTTGAAACTGTGCCATTACCTCCATTGTCGGGAATACCAGAGGGGGCTTCTTGGTGAATGGTATTCGAATTCCCGAAATTAATTTTAGTATGGTCTGCGGCGGATGAAATTGAATCCAAATGTCGTGATACCGCCTTAGACAGCCCCCCGAAAAATTTATATAGTCATTTTTTATCCGATTTATTTGACACTCTTTTTGCGCCCCTCCCCCCGTTTTTCTTACCTCTAAAATGTTGTGGCTCACGTCTCGAGCTTGCATCATATTTATGGGAAGATTTACTCGCGGGGGTACGAAAGGAAGAAGTCGGTATTGGAGACAGAATGCGTTTAGAACTCGCGGGATTCTGAGAGGGATCTAGACGTTTTCCGAGTTTTTCAACTCCCCCTATCTTTTGAACATAATCTGATAAACATTTTGGGTTGAATAGATATTCAGATGATGGAGGAATGTTTGCTATATCTTGTTTTAAAAATTTTCCATTTACGTTTTTTAAGATATAATCACGTCGCGATTGCAGTACTTCCGCTCTCTTCCCACATATTATTTGGAGAATGTCATGCGATACATTCTTGTAACTGGAATCTTTACCAAAGAGACTGTTGAGTTTTTCGTAAAGTCCATTTGGGGTAAGTTGGTCCCCGATTCCCGAAGACCAGTCAATAAGGCTCTGGAGCGCTAGATTAACTGACTCATTCTGGGCTAAAAACGCATTTGATAGAGCAGCTAGGCTGCGTTCTATTTTATACCAGCTTGAAGAAGTAGTGGGCCCTTCGAAGCGCCGCAGTTCTCCATTTACTCTTAAATCGGTAAAAGCTGGAAAGGCTACGTATTTCTTTTGGACGTCAGAATATCGTACACTACCCCAATCTGGTTTATCAAATCTTTGCATTTCACTTATTTTTAAGTACACGTTGTGGATTGGCTGGTGGCACAGCTGGTTCTTTAACAGAAACCTCCAACTCAGCAATATCTTTAAAACCTTGTTCTGTCACTGTTGGTGGTCGTAGGAAATCACTAATAGTCGAAGTGCTAGGGATCAATGGAGCACCCGTGTCAAAAACCGCAGAGGTACCTGCAGCTGTCTGAGAATTTAAGTATTTTCCCTGACTCGTTTGTACACTACTGGCATAGCTGGCTTGTAAGAAATTGTTTATATGACTTACCAGCTGTTGTGAAAGTACCTCAAAACGTCTATCCAGGCTAGAGTCAGTGCTAGACAGACTTCTTCTTCGTCGTTTGTTAAGCGGTGACCCCTCACAGGAGCTTTCAGAGTCGCTGCTAGACGCTGAGCGCGAACTGCGCTTGCGCTTTCTGATAGGGGTAGAGTTTTCCACCGGATTTTCGTTTGTTTCACTATTCATTATACCCGAACTAGCACACGCGCTTTATCGAATTATCGTACAAAAAGGGCGGTTTAAAAGCTATCGTAACTCGCACTTCACTTTACTTATAGCACCTTAGTTTACGCGTAGTAACTTACTTAATCGGTAAAGTTATTAGAAAATACTTTTAAATCTAAAATGCACTGGCGGCGGGTGGTGACTTGCACTTTCAAATAATAAGACAAACTACGTCGTAACCGCTTACCGAACGCCGCACGCGATATCGTAATTAAGTTTAACAAATTTTTTCACTACTATGAATACTAAATTCAAAGAATTTTACTTAAATTGCGACCAACTAATACTGCGTGGTCAAAAGGAAACGCAATAATGAAGAAAATCCTGAATGAACTCTATGAAGAAAACGCGGTCATTCACTTCAATCAGCTGATAACAGGTATCATAGAGTAAGAGGTAAGAAGATTCGTAGCGACCACAGAGCAACACAGTGTGTTAAAGGAAACGTACTCTCATATATTGGACCTCGGACGGAACGGAACACATAATAATGTCCCGCCTCAAAAGCCGACCTCGTCCCCACCCATTACTTGTCAAACCGAAAACAGTCACTTCAACCGGAAGTTGAGGTGAAACACTTTACAAAACTGGTTGCTTTAAACGGAAGTTGAGGTGAAACACTTTACAAAACTGATTAACAAAAGGTACTCATACTAAAAATCAGCATGAATTAATAATATATGCTTTTCAAAGAAATCATTACAATATATTTTAACAAGAATCATTACATTCGGCCATCCTACAGAGTGCTGCCTCCTGGCGCACGCAAAAACAAAATACAAAAGAAATCATTACATTCAATTCATCTTAGCATTAGCACAAGCACAAATATTAATTACTATATTCTTACATACATATACAACTTGTCAATTAAATTTGAAACATTTCCGTCTATTAAAAAACAGGAAACCATTGAAACCATTTTCTTGTCATGGTTGCGGATACAACAAAATATGTTACATAAATTTATAATAGTGAGTGACTGTCACAATCTACTCTTTCGAGTGTACGACATTAGTACATAGTTTAACTACGTCATTTTATTGAATTTCATAGAAATGTCATCATGCAGTATTGTTAATTAATTAATAAAATTAATGTTCATAACTCTAAATGTACTATTCATAAATTGAAGTCAGTGAAAAATATACACATAAAATAAAATATAACCCTATGCCACAGAGATATCATCATCATTTTAAGTTGACTACATAAAAAAAATATATAATACCTTTCAATCAATTTAAACATATCAAAACGAAAACTGAATTATAATAGAACATAAAAACATGTTAACATTAAAATTAAATATTATTCTTCGTCATTTCATTGAATCATTAACACTATAGAAACATTTTTCCATTAGCCATTCAAATATTTTTCCTTTTAAATAATATTATAGGAAAATTCTTAAAGTAATCAGGTATTTTATTATAAATTCTGCACGACATATATAGTATACTTTTCCTATTTAAAGCCTGTCTCAGATCTGGCATTGCTAATTTGTCTTTAAATTTTATATTAAGTCTATCACTCCTTGTTAGTGGCATATTCTTAAAAAGTGATTTATTACTCTTTACAAAAACACACACTTCATATATGTAAATGCAAGCTAGTGGCAGAATTTTTAATAATTTGAAAAGGCCTTAAACACCGATTCGAAAAATTTATATCATAAATGATTTTACACAATATCGACCTATATCCAAACGTAACATTTTTGCAAAAATATTTGAACAGATTGTCTCCCAGCTAATAATGAATGCTTTACATAAATCATATCTCTCCCTCTCAACATGGATTTTCTAAGGGGCTTTCTGTCAAATCACTATTCACTATGTTATCTTTCACTAACTACCTCATAGATGCCATGGATAAAGGGCGACAAGTAAATGTTATGTACACCGACTTTTCTAAAGTGTGTGATAAGATACATTATTTCATGGCCATAAAATTATTAAATATAGGAATACATGGGGATGTGCTTCGATGGATCATTTCTTATTTGAAGAACCGTTCACAAGCATTGTAATAACATTTACAAGAAAACATAGCTTTATTGAACATGAGTACAGTTTAAATGGTATATATAAATCAAAAGAGTAACATCAATACGTGACTTGGTAATCGTAATGGATTCTAAACTATCTTTTATTTATCATATCGATTATATAGTAAAAAAAAAAAGATTTAAATAACTTGGGTTTATTTGCGTAGATATATCAAAACCGTTCAAAAACTTACATCATTTTATAATTATTAATTTTTTTTACTTTAGTTATGTGCGCTCAATATTGGACTTTGCTAGTATTATCTGGAGTCCCTTGTACGCCTGTCTTATTTCACGAATAGAAAGAGTTCAGAAAAAGTTTATAAAAACATTGGAATATTGGTATAATTACTACGGTTATTATCTCCATTCCCGCTCAAATCATAAACTAACCACTCTTCCAGATAGACGTACGCAATTTGACTTGAGTTTCCTGTTTAAATTATTCAATAGTAAAGTTGACTCTCCAGAACTTTAGAAAAATATTATTTAGGATACCTAGACAGTAGACATGGCTTGCAATAAACAGTTATTTGTCCCTCCGCATCATAAAACTATATATATTATTGTAGGGTCAACTTCAGGGAGTGTGGAGGTTTTGAAAGAAAAACCCAAAATAGCGGTACACTTCGTATAATTTCATCTTTCACAACCACTTGCCGATACAACGGACTACGGACAAATGCGTCACGTCCAACAGAGATCGTATATTTATGTCTTAAATCAACTGACAGTCTTATTAATAATATTTTACTCAAATTTACAAAATAATAATTATAACACATTTATAAATGAATAATAACATTTTAGAAATTAATATTTACGAAAATGATGGATTTAATTACAATAATTATTTTAATCAGCGTGAGCTGTTTTGAAGTAAAGTCAAACCAGTATCTCATTATCCACACACGATACTTATTAAATAGGTAAATAATATGATTACACAATGAAACTATACAGTTTATCAATTAGAAATAGTATAAATTATACAGTATA
This sequence comes from Bedellia somnulentella, assembly GCA_963576735.1. Classification (NCBI taxonomy): domain Eukaryota; kingdom Metazoa; phylum Arthropoda; class Insecta; order Lepidoptera; family Bedelliidae; genus Bedellia; species Bedellia somnulentella. The sequence continues at coordinate 15,634 of CAUYWD010000079.1, forward strand.
ATAGCAAATCATAGCACACTCATTATTATAAGCTTACAGCTCGGCCTTCCTGTTATAAGCGAGTCCCTTCGCTTTTGGAAATATTTTTTTTAAAGAATTAATAAAACATTATTATATTATATATTTTTCTATACATAGGTAATTTCTTAAAATAACTTGTAAATCCTGGTAACAATTGATTCAAAATTAACAGGTCCTAATGTATTGGATTGAATCAGGCGTTACTTTGCGGAAATCCATAGCAATACTAATATTAATAAATTTCTTCGCTTAATTCCGCTAAATAATTATTTAGCGGAATTAAGCGAAGAAATTTATTAATATTAGGTCCTAATGTGTTAATCCGTACTAATGTTTCATAATTGCGATTGCACTAACTTTTTATAGATATATATATGCACACACATATCATCCACATAGTTTTACAGACATTTACATATTATTTACACATTCAATATATATATATATATATATATTTATTTACATATTCTACACATTACACACTTACAATGTATTTTTTTATTTTTTTTATTTACACGTATTGTAATATTAAGCACATAAATATAGAATAGAATAGAACCCATAATGGTACTCACAAGTACCTCCTCCTCACAGTCCATATATGTCCCCACCAAGGGGCTCTAGCCTACCATATATAGGGCGATTTGGCCATAGTCCACCACGCTGCCCAATTGCGGGTTGGCAGATTAACGACTACTACCGCAATAGTAGCCGGGACCGACGGCTTAACGTGCCCTCGAAAGCACGGAATCATATTAATTTTCGGATAGTCAGGTGATTCAAGCCTGCAATATCCTTCCAAACTCGGTTAAATCTTACAAATTTGTAAGGTGATCACCCCCCCGGGGATCGAACTCGAGACCTCCGTACTTGAAACCAAGCGCTTAACCGCGAGGCCACGGAGGCAGTCATCACAGTTAAAACATTTTACAAAGATTACACTGCTTAACAGAAGCACAATTGGTGGCTTAAAACTATCTCTTGCAGACAACTCTTAGAGATCAATACGTTAGTAAAAACAATAGGCAGATTCACTTAATTATTAATTATTTGTTTACATATTATATCGTACTTATGTGATTTTCTTATATATTTTTTTCTATTTATTCACTATTTAAATCGCTTAGATAATTACTGCCTTCTAGGTATGACTGTCATTAGGGAGTGCTTTTAGGACGCGGTACGAGCCTTAATGTCACAATCAGAACTACTATGGTGGTTGCTATGGAAATATATTATACTGTATGGAACCCCATGTATCAAGTTTATATAAAAATGCTTCAACGAAATCGAAATAAGTGTATTAAACACCTAACTATAGATTTCCATATTTAGACAACCTTCCTAACTTCATCATCATCATCATCATCAGCCACTGGACGTCCTAACTTTAAAACCCTTAAGATGTACAAGAGACACTAGGGATCAACTAATGTTATTGAAAACCATCCATAAAAAGGACTTTTTATCAAGGTTAAACTTCAGCTGTTCGTCCTACAATACTAGAATCTGATTCACATTCCGCACCCCATTTTCCGAAGCTGTCATTTTTTTTTATTAACCATTTATTCATTTTAAGTACTTTTGTAAACAGTTGGACTTTGTTGAATCGGCCGATCAACCTTAAATGTTCGAGTCCGAAAACTTTCTCATGATATAATTATTTAGATTATGAATTTATTTATTTTAAGTACTTCTATCTATCAATTTATGTATCTTATCTTGCCATACAACGCGGCAACGCTTCCAGCGTCTCAGGTACCCTTCCCCGATAAGAGGAACTGGAAGATGATTTAAGATTTTAAGTTAGGTTTTTTTTTCAATAATATAAACATGTGTTTTTTTTTTTAATTTATATATGTCTGACCATGATAATTTAATGTACAGGGTTTATTAATTTTTCCTACCTTGACTTTTATTTAGTAAGCTTTATGATAATGGTAAGCTAGTTCTAAATAAGCTCTTATTGATTGTGTACCGAAAATAATTATTTCCTTGGAAAATAATAGTTGCACGGGGATTTGCTATAAATAACTCATATGGCCACTAGAAAGGAGATTCCCGTTTCTGACTTGCCTCAAGAGCATTCTGCTCCCGGAAAAACTGTCCGTCCACTCTTGGTCTTAGTACCTATGCTGACTTGTACCTAGTCAATAAACTTCGTACCAGATACCTTAAGTTGCTAGATTAATAAATCGCGCGCATAGCACACTATTACGCTGAGCGATTTCTGATTTATTCTCTGATTGATTATTGTTACTTTTGTGTTTAAATTACACCATCTCCATTTATTACTGAATAAACTTTTGTAACATAAATTACCCTTTTATTCCCTCAATATGGATAACCTTATATATTATCTTACATATATATCATACAATTTTACATATATATTTCTTTTTGTATTTGATGTTTATAACCAGTTTTTAAATATAAATATACCTACTTCAAAATAAGTACCATATATGACAAAGAATCTTATTTAGGTATACTTAATAATAATAATATCATAATTAATTATATATGTATGTCGTGGCCATATCGTAGATTTGAACACATCGTGAAATGATCGATCATTTCATGAAATAGTCGTATTTCATGAAATGTTCAACTGTTTATTGGCCACATCGTGATGTGGTTTGGGCAGATCAATGATAAGAAATCGTTTTTCGATATGGCCAACTAAACGCGCGGCCTCTTCATGAAATGGTTAAGATTATTTGGTCCTATCGTAAAGTAGTCACATTAATTACCGGTAGAGGCGCTGAAAACGCTTTGTTTATGTGTGAAGATGGCGGCCACTGTCAAAAATATTATTTATCGCAGTAAAAAAGTTAATTATTCGCTATTAAGCGGAGAAGAAAGTGATTGCAAAAGAGTTTTCGACGAAAAGGTTCTCGAGTACTTTGCAAATTACGAAAAAACTGAGCAATATGTTAAAAAACCGTTGAGTTTGGATCGCAATTCACAGGTCGCCCTATTCTACGATCTGGCCAAGCGTGGATGATTAAATCGTGAAACGTTGACGATTTTATGATCTGGTCAAATTAAGTTGGCCACATCATGAAATGTGACTATTTCATGAAATGATCGATCATTTCACGATGTGTTCAAATCTACGATATGGCCACGACATGTACATGTTTTTAAAATCTTGTTATATTCGCTTCGTCTGGTGGGGATGACAAATTGATGCCTTCAAACGAATTCATCTCTATAAACTATCCATATCATAGCCGATGTACAATTATTTTGTTTTAAATACTTATTTTAATTTGCAATTTTCTATATCAACTTCAAAATTAGTATACTATAACTATTGGTAGAAACTTTAGAGGTCATCCTTGCTTGAAATATTGTGTAAAGTTTGTTTCTCTAATAAATATTAAGCTATGGTAAAATGTACATAATTTTGATTTATACCATTTTAATTTATTTTTACCTTCCCCTGCTCGTGGTTCTAATTATATTTTTAACAAATGGAAGCAGGGCGAAAATCTACAGTTATAGTCTTGACAGTTATGATGAGCGACACTTCATTCATTCACGTATTTGACATTTTAGCCCATTCGTACACTTTATCGTAATTGATATATTGTAATGATAGAAGATATTATTATTTTTTATAATATATCGTCTGCTTACTGGTAAAATGTAGTAAATGCGTTTCTTACAAAAAAATAGTTAATAATACATTTATATGTAATTTTTGACGCTCTTTCTACTGGAAAAAACGCAATAAATGATAGGACTGTTAATTACAGGTCATTTCTCAATTACAGGTCAAATATGATAAGTGTAAGCACACCCATGCTAAAAATAATATTTTCACAATATTTATAAGAAAATGGCCTCTAATATGCTACCGCAAATAAGAACGTTAAATTTCCAATAATTTATTAAATACATTTCTGCAAAATCTTATTTAGATGTTAGTAAAAAAAATACTTAAACTTTGAAAACCCTATATCTCCGTTTAACAAAATGTGTATTTACTACATTTTACCAGTAAGCAGACGATATTTGCATCGAAATCCTTTATTTCGGAACCAAAGCAAAGCATATAAAATGGTAATAATTACAGTCTTAATTTGGTCATGAATGGCTAAAAATTTAATATTTCCCGAAGGATATGCGATGGATTTAGATTCTGTGCTAATGATTATAACTTAAATACCAGAATTAACGAAAATAAGACAATTTTAATTCACACAGACAGTTCATCTTGATGCCTAAACCGTTGTAGGCAGCTATCGTGTCCGCGAGAGGATCACAGGTATACAGGAGGTATACCCTTGTTGACGTTTATGCTATGGCGTTTATCACTCTCTACAAACCCATGCACCTATACACCAGCATATCTATTATGGTTAAGATATCTCAAAGTTACTAAAGATTTTGGCTAAACATTACTTAAGATTTAAGAAAATCTTCAGAAGAAAAGTATGGAATGTTCGATGCTGATTTGGTTTATATGGCACATAGAACATGGTCTTCAACGATGTACGTCTTTATCGTTCGTTTTACGTTCTGAACTTCTACGTTGTAGCTGTAATGCTCACGGGATTTATCAGAGCCCTACTTATAGCCCTGAGTAGAGGTATACCCTTTGGAACTATCATATCGAAGTTGAGCTCTCTGGTTTTAGTAGGTTTTATGACAGAGCGTGACTTACGACCTCTACACAGCAATGTAGTGCTACCCCATTTACTTTGATGTCAGTTAAGTATTTATTAAGTTCCAGGTCTAAAGCTGAACTTGAGCTATTTAATTGTTTTTCATTTTTATCCTTCGGATTACTCCTTCTTGGTATGTATTTTTTTTTTTGTTCGCAGCAATGAACTGACAAATGACAAGACTTTTCCAGCCAGACTAGGTGAACAAGGCGGTCATAATTATAATAATTTATCTTTGATATTGTTGATATTATTTAATTTTAGTATTGGAATTTAGTTTTATTATTGATATTTAAATACACTATCTAATTAATTTGCAATACTGAACATTAATGTAAAAAACATAAAATGTATACAAAACGGGAACAATACATTCACAAATTGTAACCATGATCAATCTTTGATTCAGAATATTCAATTTATTAAATCAGTAGTATTCCCTATTTGATGTAAATATTAAATATTGGTTTTAATATCATTACAGCAATAACGCCTCCTCGACAAAGTGAAAATTCCGGCATCTGCCCTACAGGTTCGCCTAGTCCGGAGACCAAATATAACAAACTTTTCAAATTACCCGAAAATTCAAATCGTTTTCTATTATTATTATTTTAGATTGAGCTACAATTGCGCATATTCGTAAAACCTTACATTGTTAAAAATTTGTAAATCTACCTAGCATTAATTGAGTTTATATAGTTAAATAATTACAAGTTGTATTTTGCCCTTTTCGGTAAATAAATTTGAATTTGAAGCATCTGGTCCAGGGTTATTCGGTCTGACAAAAGCAGAGTACATTTGCGATCAATTTTTCGCCTCGAGAATGATTCAAGATGGTCATATTGACCAACTTTAACTGTATTAAAGAAATTAAAAACTTGTTCGGGTTTAAGCAGCTGCCTGAGCACCTACCCTACACCATGCAGCAGACAATCTACATCCTGGCGCCCATAAATTTTACATTAAGTTAGTAGATTGTTTTTGGCGTAATAATATTGATCAAGCGATTCTCCGTACTGAACTCTTTCAGCCGGCATCTCACTCAAAATAAACAATAGCTTATCTAGTACAACTTTAGTGTCATTATCATTTACCCTACGTCGTTACAAACTAAGCGACCCAACCAAAGAGCTGCGGTTACTGTCTATTTTGTTTTGGGAATAGTATCCACCCTCGCGTTTGCGTGCACGATGCCGTGAACGTCGCTCCCTGCTATTTTCTCGTCCTCACGCCTCTACACTAGGCGAACGCTCTCGCGTACGCCGAACCGGCTTACGAAGAGACCTCTCCGCTGTTATTGGACTATTCGTTGTTCACCTGTTCACCTCGATTGACCTCGGTATCACGCTCCCGTAATACCCACGGTCGTCAATTTACCTCGGTATCACGCTCCCGTAATACCCACGGTTGTCGATTGACCTCGGTACCACACTCCCGTAATACCCACGGTCGTTCAGCATAACACTTCCTGTCATCTCCAACACCTCAGTGTTGACTGGTTTTCTTTTTGGCACCTCCATGCCAAATCTGCGCTAAATTTATCGTAACTGAGGCTACGACTCCTGCTTTCTTCTCGATCCATGGTGGAGAACTGAAACTGACAAATTTCTGCTTAGTAAACAATAAAGCCAACCCTCAGTACACATACTTTAGCTTCTTTGATCTCAATGGGCCTTACAATTAGTATAACGCAAATCCAATTTTCTTTTATTGAAATTAAAGGCGACCTTCGCAAATGCAACTTAAATATTTCACTGACAACAAATGTACGGCTGACTATTTTATTCGAAGGTAGTTGTTAAAAGTTTTAAAATGTTTAACTCTTACTTTGTATTGCAAACTAATATTTAAACAGTTACTTTATTAATCCTTGGTCATGTAATTCTCTTACGGATTCACGGTATTACCTAACACACGCTTTGTACAGCTTTACAGGGGGCCGAAGAAAATGTATAATACCTACTTGGTTTAATAAAGAATATTTTGATTTTGATGTTTTTACCTCTTACGTGAACAATATGAAGACACTACAATAAGCGGGTGACTATCTCAAATTTAAAATAAATAATAAAAATATTATGCATCATGATGAGTATTAAAACAACTATGTGTTCCTTCGTATTATGTTCCAAAACTAGATTTATAAACATAAAAGGCCTGAATATTTTTTTTATTTTTTCTAAACTTACAGGTTTGCTAAAATTTTAGTAGCAGTAGTAGTAGTAATTTGTAGTAAACCTATAGTAAGTTCGCAGTTGAGTTGTACAAAATATAAAAAACAACCTGGATACTCACAACTGGACATAGTGTAAGCAATGCGAGCAGTGCATCACACGTAATATCGCTCGGACGCGTAGTGATACATTACACATTACTCGACCATTCCAAACATCACACTTAGCATGGCACTACATTTCATTCCATTACACTATCATAGAGCACTGCGTGAGTAGTGCAGTGTGATGCTGCGTGAATTGCGTGATTGATCGGTAACGAACGTGTGCGTGAGCAAGTGAAAGTGATACTTAAAACGATAGCAATAAAAATATCCTAAAGTCAATAGTTGTTTTAATTATAATAGCAAAAAGTTTTAAATTGTATTCAAAGAGTTCGGTTAACATCGATGAATCCCGTCAACATTCGTCTCAGGCATGTATTTTAATTAATTCAGTGTAACTAAAACTCTTACTACATTAAAATTAAATTGTAGAAAAGTGTAAAACTCTTACTACAGTCAAATTTTATTATAATTTTGGATTAGCGCCGGGACATTCAATTTATTTCTAAAATCAAGTTCAATATAATTTATTGATTGATTTTGATTATTGTTTGATATTTAAAATCGTGTTATCTTGACATACATTTCGAATCTTTGTAAATATCAAATGAACCCATGCACATTGCTAGTCATAAGCCTGGACCACACTTGAGTTAAATAAACGCGAGTAAAAGTATGATGACATAATAACTTTATTCAAAACCGTATAAATGTTTAAAAAGTAATGGATACATTTCTTCTCTAATCCCATCTTACTCGCTCACGTAATTCTATAACTACCTATTACACTGCTATTCTACCTCATGTGATATATTTATATTCCCATTACACGAAATATTTAATTAATTACACAACACCACACGCCTGATAGTAGGAATTGTTAGATCGTAGCATCACATGTAATGCTTAAACAGATGATGTAATGCCATATGTCATAATTTCAAAGTGTACTGTTTTCGCACGTGTACTCACAATCATAAACGAAAAATGTTTTAGAAAATTCACTATACGGTATATCGATCCAACATTTCAATATTATTCGATAATCAGAGCTATATACCAATCTTCAGATCGATAAGTTGACAAACAGTAGCTAAGAAAAAAAAAACAATCGGGGCTATCGGAAATGTATGTAACAGATTAACACTCTTATGTATCGCCCCTATGTTTTTAAGAATAAATGAAAATATATTTTTTAACTTTCTTGCCTTCAATTGAAATAGACTTTATTATTTACGACTGTTTATGGATGCTATTTTATAAAAAAGAAGGCAATTTCACCATATCAAGGATTCTAATTACGCAAACATAAAAAAAGAACAGGGTACTTGCGTAGGCGCAGTACGAAAAACGTGATATTTTTCGCGTATCCTGACTTCTGAGTTGTAGGGTCAACTTCAGGGAGTGTGGAGGTTTTGAAAGAAAAACCCAAAATAGCGGTACACTTCGTATAATTTCATCTTTCACAACCACTTGCCGATACAACGGACTACGGACAAATGCGTCACGTCCAACAGAGATCGTATATTTATGTCTTAAATCAACTGACAGTCTTATTAATAATACTTTACTCAAATTTACAAAATAATAATTATAACACATTTATAAATGAATAATAACATTTTAGAAATTAATATTTACGAAAATGATGGATTTAATTACAATAATTATTTTAATCAGCGTGAGCTGTTTTGAAGTAAAGTCAAACCAGTATCTCATTATTCACACACGATACTTATTAAATAGGTAAATAATATGATTACACAATGAAACTATACAGTTTATCAATTATAAATAGTATAAATTATACAGTATAATAGCAAATCATAGCACACTCATTATTATAAGCTTACACTATACTTGCAACAATTTTATTTTTGGTGAATTGTGAACTTGTATAACTCAGAATTTTATGAAATTGATCTGTTTTGTAACAGTTTAAACTCTTGTCACAAAATTAAGATATTCGCTTTTGACTTCATTTCATTCATCTCTTTTTTTTTGTTCATAGATATTATTCCAATTTCCTATTTAGGTTCATTGTATAATTTTTGAGCCTGTCTAAAAATAAAATAAAAATTACTGATGTATCTACCTGCCGCATACGAAATTGTTTAATATTAATTTATGAAGCTGTAGGTCTAATTGTTTCTTATATAAATGTGCACATTTAAAATGTTTACGACTATTTGTTTCATAAATAAATGAAAATAAAATAAAAATATATCTTAACTAATTAACTTACGTTTGCTCCCGAGTTAACTGTCAGTATATGTACTTCTTACTTATTTTAATAATAATTATTTTAGTTTAAAAAACATTAAATTAAGAATCATACCACGAAAGTGATTTAAAAATCTTCGTTGGTTAATCCCGATTATTATATATAATGTCTAGAAACCGCGAGTGTTTAAAAAAAAGTGTATTATATTAACAAGTTTTACTATGAACAATTTACAATCAGATAATTTTATATAGGATTAAGTTAATGTATATTTAATACATAATGTAATTATTCAACTTGTTAAATAGATACCAAACAAGGTATGGCAGGGGTATTATATCAGTCATTGTCACTGTCACTGCAAGTATCTGAACTACTAGGATCGCTATTCTGAACTTCTAAGGATTTTATACACACGGTCTAATTCTACCCAAGGCAATTGACAGAACCGTAATGCCTCTTTTTTTGTTTTTATTATTTCCGTATTACCTCCTTAAGCAAAAACCTGGACCGTCAGTAACCCTTTAACGATCGTTCTCGAGAACTTTCAAAATCTTAGAATGACCAATAAATTTTGAAAGGAGTTTGGTACTCTTCGCGTCATTGACAAAATTATTTCGCACAATCATCACTAAGTCGCCAACCTTGTACTGAGTAGCAGGAGACCAATTAGAATTATATCTAACCAAGCAGAAGGTTGATTCTTTTCTATAATATATCTTATTTCTTGTCAAATACTTTCAAGGCTGACTATGATAAAATAAATTTAGAATTAAGTACAATAGATTGGGATACCTTACTCTCCTTGAAAGTTTTCATAGTATGGTGAATTTACTTAATGATACTTTACATTCAGTCATGATGAATTTGTTCCTAAACGGAGCAGAAAGATGTCAAAGTATCCTCCTGGTATAGTTTACACTGATTCGGGTTCTCACTGAGTAAACAAGATTCGAAGTAGATGTTATAAATATAAAATCCTACAGATAAACTTGAATACGATATTATACGTAATAGATGCCACAAACTTATGGATAAGTGCTATAGAGATTATAAAAATATACTTGAATCATAATTTTTTTAAAGACGTAAAGGTTCTTTAGCAATTTCAGCCGAGATGCATCTTAATAATGAAACTGGATCTAAAGCACAAAAAAAATAGTAACCTATTTGCAACCCATTGCTCTAATTAGAATAATAAAAATATTGACAACAATGATCCAATTTTGAACAGTTTGTCATCTTCATACGTCACAAACAATACAAATATTTTTATCACCGAAAATGAAATTAGTAAGTACATACGTAAGTTAAACATTTATCAAAATGCTGGTGCAGATGGCATCTACCCTCTCTTCGTAAATTGTTGTGCAAAACATTTCTCTTTCCCTATCTGTATTATATTCAATCGTTCTCTACGAGACGGACAGTTTCTTAATCAATGGAAAAGAGCACGATTTATACCTATTCACAAGAAAGGTGATTTATCTGTTGTATCAAACCACAGACCCGTTTCTCCCTTGTTTCTCTTACTATTTAAATGAAAATAATCTGCCTCATGATTACAAAATAAAATACATTATATATTAAGTATCACTAAATACATCACAACACGGTTTCAGAAAAGGGCGACCGGTCGAATCTAATTTAGTCAGCTATATCAATAAACCCTCCGACATAGTCGATGCTGGCCACCAAATTGATGAAATTTAGATAGAATTTGCCAGTGAATTCGTTAAAATTAACCATCGATTGCTGAATAAAAAGCTTGGATCAGTAGGTATCAGTGATTGGCTAATTCTGTGGTTTAATTCTTACTGAAGTGTGGTACTCTCCTTTGAAACTTGCAAGTAGCACATCCTCAGCACTCTAACGGCTTGATATCATTCGCGCCTTATGCGGCGTTCTATCCTCTTCACTAGAAGATGTAGAAGGAGATCTTCTTCTTCTTTTCCTCCTCAATTGATTTCTCGGGGGAGTTCCTGGAGGAGTCCCCTCGTTATCCTCGTGGGGTCGCATATCTGAAATCCTAGTTCCTCGGAATAGATGTTTGATCCATAAGTCAAAATTCAGATAGTGCAAAATCCTAATTTCATTAACTCTTACTTTGGTCAAGTCCAGTTTAATCAGGTTAACATAGCAAGTTCATTCAGTTTTATTTATTAATTTGAAAATACACAGACAACTCCGTTCCATAATCGAATAAATATACACAATTCTTTCAGTCCCATAATCCAGTGAACATACACAGTTCATTCAATCCAATAATCCAGTTAACATACACAGTCCATTCATTCCAATAATCCAGTTAACATACACAGTCCATTCATTCCAATAATCCAGTTAAGATAAACAGTCCATTCAGTCCCATAATCCAGCGAACATACACAGTTCACTCAGCCCAATAATCCAGTGAACATACATAGTTCACTCAGTACAATAATCTAGTGAACATACATAGTTTACTCAATCCAGTAATCCAGTGAACATACATACTCAGTCCAATGTTGTCGTCCTATGGCATCCCACTGGTGCACAGGGCCTGCACAAGCTCCCGCCACGCCTTTCTGTCTGCCGCGACTTCCCTGGCCGCACTCCAACTCAGTCCCGCCGCTCGCAGCTCGCTCTCCACGCTCCGGCGCCAAGTGTGTACGGGGCGGCCGCGGGCTCGCTTGCCGTCCGGTGGTTTCCACTCGAATGCGATGCTGGCGTTTGTGGTCCCTCTTCGAAGTGTGTGCCCCATCCACCTCCATTTTCTCAGTGCGATGTCAGTCACAACTGGAGTCTGCTGTCATTGGTTCCACAGGTCCACGTTCCGGATTGTCATTGTCAACTCAACTCAGTCCAATAATCCAGTGAAAATACATAGTTCACTCAGTCGAATAATCCAGTGAAAATACATAGTTCACTCAGTCCAATAATCCAGTGAAAAATACATAGTTCACTCAGTCCAATCATCCAGTGAACATGCATAGTTCACTCAGTCCAATAATCCAGTGAAAATTCATAGTTCACTCAGTCCAATAATCCAGTGAAAATACATAGTTCCCTCAGTTCAATAATCCAGTGAAAATACATAGTTCACTCAGTCCAATCATCCAGTGAACATGCATAGTTCACTCAGTCCAATAATCCAGTGAAAATTCATAGTTCACTCAGTCCAATAATCCAGTGAAAATTCATAGTTCACTCAGTCCAATAATCCAGTGAAAATACATAGTTCCCTCAGTCGAATAATCCAGTGAAAATACATAGTTCACTCAGTCCAATAATCCAGTGAAAAATACATAGTTCACTCAGCCCAATCATCCAGTGAACATGCATAGTTCACTCAGTCCAATAATCCAGTGAAAATTCATAGTTCACTCAATCCAATAATCCAGTGAAAATACATAGTTCACTCAGTTCAGTAATCCAGTGAAAATACATAGTTCACTCAGTCCAATCATCCAGTGAACATGCATAGTTCACTCAGTCCAATAATCCAGTGAAAATTCATAGTTCACTCAGGCCAATAATCCAGTGAACATGCATAGTTCACTCAGTCCAATAATCCAGTGAAAATTCATAGTTCACTCAGTCCAATAATCCAGTGAAAATACATAGTTCACTCAGTCCAATCATCCAGTGAACATGCATAGTTCACTCAGTTCAATAATGCAGTGAAAATTCATAGTTCACTCAGTCCAATAATACAGTCATCATACATAGTTCATTACATCACGTATGTCACGATATGCAGGTAGTGTAAAATAATTTCAATAACTCACTCTTACTTTATATCAAATATGTAAAAACCACTCAAATTTTAGTCATAAAGTTTTACAATGTTAAAATAGATTACGAAATAATATTCCACCTGCATAATATTTTATCAACATTGTAAATAATATTTAAAATAAAATAAACAAGATTCTATACTAAATGAAAATGAAAACAGATACTGTCTTACGTTATCAAATCTAGTCTGTGATTCGTTTTAACAATAATGCACAACGCGAAGTCCTTAACATTCCTTGACGGTAAAATAGTTTAAAACACAGGTAAATTCAAATTACTTCCGTACAAATTGCGAATGTCACGCTGCTTCTATATACCCAAACTTCAAAGCCAAGGCTAGGCTTCAATGGCAAAGGTTAGGTTGCCTTTTTTTTAGAGAACATAAAATTTATGTACATATAGGATAGTGTCATTGTACATAAATAAAAGATGTTATTAAAGGAAAGAAAAATTTCGACACTGGCGGGGTTCGAACCCGCGACCTTCGGGTATACGCCCCCGTATCTTTTATTTATGAGTAATAATCCCCACATGAGGAATTCATGTCAAAAACATTAAATTAGTGTCATTGTAGTATAATATGTATGTCGTGTGAGTAAGCATGATCAGAGAGTAGCCTTGATCGAATGCACGTCGTGTGAATAAACATTATCGGAGAGTAGCCTTGATCAAATGCATGTAAGTAGTGTATAATTGGGCGTTCTAACTCATTCTCGATCGATCTAGCTCCGCTGCGCTGCCGCTCCGCTCCGCGATCGATCGAGGGTGAGTTAGAACGCCTCAATTATACAATGTTTATTGGACCGATGCACGGTCGAACGCAAGATTCGGAGGTTTTTTTTTATACCTTTATTACTGATTTTAGCAAGAGATAAAAGCAACTGTCATATCACTTTAACGGTCAGTATGAAATAAGCAACTTCACCAAATATAGGCACCCAATCATGAAGTTTATAAAACAACCAACATCTTTACAGCTTGATAAAATTTGTGTTGAGCATTTGAAGAAAGAGTTTCGACATGGAAAGCTTTTACCTAACACGATTCGTTGTTTAGTTTGTGGTCCATCAAATTGTGGAAAAACCAATTTAGTAATTGGATTGTTGTTACATGCAAATGGATTAAAGTTTCGTAATATTTACGTCTACTCAAAAACTCTTTACCAGCCTATTTATATATTTTTAGAAAAAGTAATGATGCGCGTACCTGGGGTGTGCTTCTTTAAGTTTCGCGATAATGAGGAGGTTTTAAGCCCGAATGTTGCCTCTCCTAACTCCATTATAATTTTTGATGATGTGGCTGGTGAAAGTCAAAGTAATATTCGTGACTATTTTGCTATGGGTAGACACAAACAAATAGATGCCTTTTACCTCAACCAAACATATAGTAAAATACCAAAACAGTTAATTCGTGATAATGCTAATATTATCATTCTTTTCAAGCAAGATGATATAAATTTACGTCATGTCTACAATGAACATGTAAATACAGATATGACATGGCAACAATTTCGGGAAATGTGTTCGCAGATCTGGCAAGATTCATATGGCTACTTAGTCATTAATAAAGATTGTGAGAAAAACAACGGATGCTATAGAAGAAAATTTGATACATTTATAAACATTGATGGATAAAATATATACCATTGCTTAAAAAATATACATACCATTGTTAATTGCACCCTCATACAGAAACGTAGTTTACGATATTTATATAAAATGGAAAAAGAAAAGTCAATCAAACAACAAATAGTCAAAGCTGCTGAAGTTATAAAAAAGAAGGTAAAAAAAATTCAAAATATTAAGCGTGAAAATGATAAAGTGATGGAATCTGTTTTTAAACCAATAACGGACCCACTAAATTTAATAGCACTACAACATAACAATATCGATACAAAACTGAATGCAGAATACGAAAATAGAGAAAATTATAATTCATCAAGTGAACCAACAACGGTTAAAAAAAGAAAACTATCAGCTGGTAGCGTTACATTTAACGAACAAATGGCAAAACTTAGAAAAAGTCACAGTGTTTCAGATTTGTATGATTCGGATAGGAACACTAATTCAGACAACGAGCAAAGTGAATTGTTTTTTGAAACTAATTCAAGTTTAACATCAACTCCAATTAAAAAATCTGTATCATCATGGTCACTATCATCAGAAGTATTCGAAGATGTACCTTATGGAGCTCGAAGAGTAAATGGTAAACTGATGGTGGGATCAAAACCACTTTTAGTGATGGGAGATAAATTATCGATTGCAGGTCACTCTTATCCAAACACAAAAGGATTAACAGAGTTATTGTTTAAAAAAAATATAGATTTTAATGTTATAACTGAAGAGGACAAAAAAATATATAAATGCATTTTACTTAACACTAATGCTCATCATCGAGGGTATGATCCTGCACAACCTATAAATAGTAACAGAGGCAACAAATACAATTCAATTATTAAACCTCTTTTTCAACAATCCAAAACTATAAGCTCTACAAACATACATAAAGGAGGTATTTTACAAGTACCTAAGCTGAAAACGGTAAAAAATAATGTGGATTATGTTTACTGGGATGATCCGAATGAGTTAGTAGAACGATTGAAGTTACTTATCGCCTCCCGAGATGCTGGCAACACAGGACTTGGTAATGAAATTATTTCAATTATTAAAGAATTGAAAGAATGTGGTGCCATTGTTTAATAAATACTAAAACCAATAGCGTATTTTCTTATTATTCTTGCAACCATCAACAATAACATACAAATAATCAAAATGAACATTGACAAATTTGGTCATCACGTACATAAAAGACTGCGTTTATCAGAACCAATAAATCCAAATATTTTATCAAAGGTTCTTATTCAAAATAGTTTAGGTGAATATGATTTAAAAAGAAATAGACTAAAGGGTTTAGTGATACCTCTCACATCTGATGAGGCTGTTTGCAAAGAATACGTGGATCAAAATAATAAACTATTCTGCAAAAATAAAGATATATTAAATGAACTAAACAGTATAAGAAGTAATTTACAGTCAATTCAAAAGCAGTTACAAGATAAATGCTCGAGGGTTGAAGTGAGCTCAATCGTTGAGGATCAAATAATTAAAGTGAGAGACATCATCAGCAGACCAAAATGAGTAAAGCAAGTATTGTTAATGAAATCCATAAAACAGCAAGAAAGAATTTTCCAAGACGACGTGTAATACTAAAGGGAATTGATGATTTATGGCAGGCTGATTTGATAGACATTAAAAACTATGAAAAAATGAACAAGAAATACAAATTCATTTTGATTGTGATAGATGCTTTCACAAAATACGCTTGGCTAGAACCATTAAAAACAAAGACAAAATCAGAAGTTTCTAATGCTTTTGAAAAAATTTTGAAACAAGGGCGATCACCTTCAAATTTACAAACCGATATGGGTACAGAGTTTTATAATGAAAACTTTCAATTACTTATGAATAAATATAAAATTAATCATTATTCCACGTATTCAACTAAAAAAGCATCAATAGTAGAAAGAGTAATAAGGACAATTAAAAATAAATTGTATAAATACTTTAGCTTAGCAGGTAACTATATTTGGATCGGAAAACCATTAGCATATATCATAGAAACGTATAATAATACTGTACATAGCACTACAAAGTTCAAGCCATCTGAAATTAACATTTCGAACCAATCTATAGTAAAAGATAATATACTTAAATCTTATCAATATATTCCATCAAAAAAGAATAAGTTTAATGCAGGTGATTACGTTCGTATAAGCAAACATAAGGGGGATTTTCATAAAGGTTATACACCAAATTGGTCCACTGAGGTATTTTCAATAGTAAAAGTGAATAAAACGATACCTCCTACGTATCTTATTAAAGATAAACATGACATGATTATTAAAGGTGGTTTTTATGAACAAGAACTTCAAAAAACAAAAAATCCGGATGTATATTTGGTAGAGAAAGTATTAAAAAAACGTGGAAATAAATTATTTGTGAAATGGTTAGGTCTCAACAGTTGTGAAAATAGTTGGATTGATAAAAGCGCAATTGTCACTTAAGTTATAAAAAGATTTGTGTTTCATATAATAAATGACTATCTCTCTTTTTGACTCACTTTTGAGATAGTCATGAAAGAAGGAGGACTGCTTAACACCATTATAAACAATTTACCTGTTGAGTTGCATTTGCCTGGTTATAATTATTGTGGTCCGGGAACACGTTTACAAAAACGATTGCAAAGAGGTGACAGAGGCGTCAATGCATTAGATGACGCTTGCATGCAACACGATATTGCATATGATAAATTTTCAAATTTAGAAAACCGACATCTAGCTGACATAAAATTAAAAAATATGGCGAAGAAAAGATTAATTGCAAAGGATTCTAGCGTGGGCGAAAAGATGGCTTCATGGATGGTTGAAAAAATTATGAATGCTAAGCTAAAATCGGGTTCTGGAGTAAAACAATTTAAGGCCGGAGTGCGCAAACTAAAGTCAAAATTAAAAAAAATACAAACCCAAAAACAATAACGATGCAATAAAATTTGCACACTTAGCTGCAAAAAAAATATTTTTGAAAAACTGCACTGGTTTACCAAGAATTATTCCTATTCCTAAAACAGGAGGTATATTGCCACTTATCCCTATATTCGCTGGACTGTCAGCCTTAGGTTCTTTGGCTGGAGGGGCTGCTGGAATAGTTAAAGCCGTAAACGATTATAAATCAGCACAAAGCAAACTTGCAGAATCAGAACGTTACAACAGAACCATGGAGTCAATAGCTTTAGGTAAAGGTTTACATATCAAACCATACAAGAACGGAAAGGGACTTTGTTTGCGTTCGTCAAAAAACTAGTACCAAGGTTACCCAAGAGAGCACTCACTAATATAGACTTACTCGAATACTCAAAGGATATTCCTTACTTTCGAGGGGTTTACATGAAAGATGAGTTACCCAATATGCCGAGTATTATTGAAAGTGCAATCATAAATTTAGATGATTCGGAAAATCTGGGAACTCATTGGGTAGCCTATGTAAAAATATATAAATATTGTGAATACTTTGACAGTTATGGAAACTTGAAGCCACCTCTAGAACTCACTATGTATTTAACTAAAGATGTTAATGTTTTTTATAATTACATAAATTATCAAAAAACCAACACATATAACTGTGGTCATCTGTGTTTAAAATTTCTCAATAATTTTTGGAATAAATTAACATAATTAAATAAAGTTTTATCATTTATACAATGTCGTTCACACTATCAGTAACTGGCTGCGAATCCGCTTTGTCAACACATTATTCACCCGCGTTGCAACTTGATGGCGAGTATGAATGTGGACTCGTATATTTTTAAACATTTAATTCAATACCTAATATTGATAAAAACAACAATAAGTTTCATTACGGCGAGAATGAAGTCATTGAAATTCCTGAAGGCTCATATGAACTTGAAGATATAAATGACTTTTTAAAAAATAATATAAATGACTGTACCTTCAAAATAATTTGTAATAACAATACATTAAAAACTAAAATATTTTGTTCCAAGGACATTCATTTCGAGAAAAATAGTTCAGTCAGTAGCATTTTAGGTTTCGGAAATGAGATGTTAAAAGCTAATATATTACATGAGTCACAGTTTCCAGTCAGCATTTTACCAACAACCATCGTCCGTGTTGAATGTGATATTGTAAGCGGATCTTATATAAACGAAAAACCTAGCCATATAATTTACGAGTTCGCACCTAATGTGCCTCCAGGTTATAGGATAATCGAAGTACCTAAAAATTTGATTTATTTTCCTGTTAATCAAACCAGCGTTAGTGAAATAAATATACGGATTTTGGATAATAATAATAAATTAGTCAATGTTCGACACGAAGAGTTACAACTGTATTTGCATATTAGAAGAAAATGATTGACTTTATCAATAAAAGTCCGAAACCAACTAGTCTAGGAATCAGTTCTCCACTTATCACGTTGCAGAAACCACCTTCCAGAAAAAGAAAGCTTACTAAAGAAAATAAACAATTTTTAAAATTAATTAAACTTTCGAAATGAATATACTTAATGTGACGGAGTCCTATTTTGAAGGAATAACAGGATCGAGAGCTACCAAACGCATTCTTTTAAGCCTTATGTAAACAGTTTCAATAAAAATGATGAAATTCGTATACCTATTAATCAACAAGATTTATATGTTCTTCCTTCAGCAATTACTTTGTATATTGAAGGATCCATTACAATTAAAACAAATGCTAACAAAGAAGAAAAAGTGTCTAAAGTGGAATTAGTGAACAATGCTATACTTTTCCTTTTTCAAGACATTCGTTATGAATTAAATGGTGTAGAAATAGATCGAATAAAAAATGCTGGTATCACAACCACTATAAAATCTTTGCTTTCTATAAATGAAGGTGAGTCAAAAATGTTTCGATTATGGGGCTGGGATATCAACGGCATTAAAAATACAATTGGAGGACATTTTTCAGTCAGTATTCCACTCAACAAAATTCTTGGTTTTGCTGAAGACTATAACAAGATTATTCTTAATTACAAACATGAATTAATTATTTTAAGAAGTAATACAAATATAAACGCGGTAAAATTAAATACGAATGAGATATTGGAGGATATTAGTATAAGCAAAATAGTTTGGAGAATGCCTCACATTAAGTTGTCCGATCGTGAGCGAATTCAATTTTTGAAGTATTTGGAAAAGGATCGATCAATTAAATTAGCGTTCAGAAATTGGGATCTATATGAATATCCACTACTACCGCGAACTACAAAACATACTTGGTCAATAAAAACTACCTCGCAGCTAGAAAAACCGCGCTTTGTTATTATTGGACTTCAAACAGCTCGTAAAAATGTTGGTGCAAAAGACATGTCTCAATTCGATCACTGTAACTGTAATCTCCGTGACATTAAATTATTTTTAAATTCAACGTACTATCCTTATGAAAGCCTGAATATCAAGTTTTCTGAGGATAAATATGTATTATTATACGAACATTACGCTAAATTCCATCAGTCTTATTATGGTCGTCGATGTGAGCCGTTGTTGAGTTTAAAGGAGTTTAAGGAATACGCACCCTTGTTTGTGATCGACTGTAGTCGTCAAAACGAAACTCTAAAAACAGGTCCTGTGGATGTACGTGTGGAATTGAAAGTGAACAGGAACTCCCTGATCATACTTCAGCATATTGTTTAATCCTCAACGATTGTGTGATTGAATATAGTCCATTAAGCAATATAGTAAAGAAAATATCATGAACTCAAATACTATAATAGTAGATGTTCAAGGATTTAAAGACGTTAATAATCAATTTATTATTAAAGAATTTGCTCTAGCCTGTAACGAATATACTCAAACATTTTATATTAAACCTCCATACCCATATTCAAAACTATCTGAATTCGAAAGAAATCGTGTTCGTTGGATAGAAAGGAATTTTGGATACAAATGGTCAGATGGTTATATGGATTATATTCAATTTCGAAAGGAAATAATACATTACTTAGAAAATAAAAAAGTGTTTGTAAAGGGGTTAGAAAAGAGAAATTGGGTTCAAGCTTTATGTTCTAATTGTACAGTAATTGATTTAAGTAACAAAGGGTGCCCAAATTTAAAAAAAAATTGTTCGGAATATTGTACAAGAATTAATTTTACTTGTGTATACTATAACCAAATGTGTGCTCTAAAGCATGCAATGTGTCTTAGAGAATGGTGTCGAGATAATTGTTTAAATAATTAAGTTTTTTTTTTGAGATAAGTATAAGAAAATAATACAAAGTGATTGAAAATTATATGCAACTTTATTTATTTATTAAAAATAAACTTAAAACTATATTACTTTTATTTTATTTTTTTTAAGACATAGGTACTGTAATTTATATCCCTTGACCCATGAATAATACATCATTATTACAGTATTACAACATGATTTAATAAACCTAATAAGATACAATATTTTAAAATTGATTTTCAGAAATCTTTTTTGAAACTTTTTTAATAACATTTTCCGTTAAATCTAAAATTTCATCTAACGGTTCCTCGCATATCCAGTGACAACTGACTTGAGCATTTTTACTATCACTTTTTAAATCAAAAATTTCAATTTTTATTAATCGAGTTAATTGAGGAGTATTCGTTATAACGTAGGATGATGATTTACTAGAAAGCTGTCTTCTTGTCTGCCGAGATCTTTTTCTTGGGATGATTTGAGACTGTGGGTTGCTTTCAAGCTGCATCATTTCTTCACCTTCATTGTCACCTCTAAGATATGGGTACTCAGTTTCCAAATAATAATTAGGCTGACCCATAGCAATCTGCATTTTCAGCCTGTAACAATAAAATTCAGTTATTATTCAAAACAATCGATTTTTATTTTTATTAAATGTACATGTACATGTTTCATTTACATGACATATTAATTGAATTCTTAATACCATCATATATATTATTTAAATGGAAAAATAATAAAAATATATGGAACAGTTATCTTAAATTTCAATAATCACGAGCTAAAAAAGTCGTTCGTTGCGTGTTCCCAACTCAGCACTCATTTCAAAAATGAGTTGTTTTGCTTTATAAAGCACCCCGTCTGGCAGGTCGTACACCACATACTGAGCTTTAGAACAGCCTTTGATGACCACATCTGTTGGCGTATCCTTCGCCTCTAAGATTTCCATTTTTATTATAAATTTTGGTATTTTTGTGCTCATATGAGCTACGTAGCTCGTCTCTGGTCTTGAAAGAATTTCACCCACTTTTCGCGACATGTTATTGCTAAATATGTACGTAGAAGGTAATAAATTCCCAGAAACTATTAATAGGAAGGAGCACTTCAATAAAACAATGTTTCCACTATAGCGATATATATTCGACTGACACTGTATTGCAAATATGGAATTACCTACATACGTCACACCTCCACACTAAAAGTAACCCATAATTAAACATCAAACACAACAATGCACATAAAAATTAATCAATATTTTCTATGTCTGGAAACCTAACAACTGGTTTCCTAATTCTTTGTGGGTATCGTTCCACTGGTGGCGGTCTGGTCAGCTCCTCTACAATGGTTGGTGTATCTAAACCCAATTGACTCTCGTCTATCGACTTTTCCTCCTCTGAATACGAGACGGTGCCACCACCACTAACGGACGGTCCCACTTCACTGTCACGGCTGTCAGGACAAGCAACATCAGAAAACACTGCTGATCTTCGCCTAATTTGATCAGAATGTCTTTTTATTACTCTACTATCACCGTTGCCCAAAATGTAAGTACGCGAACCGTCTTTATTAATAATAAACTGCTTCTCCCATTTGTTCGTATCCCCGTAAGCTCTTGCCCATACTGGCTCTCCCTCTTTGAAGGAACGAGGTGTACCCCCAGCGTTGATACATTGGCGTTTTTGAGCCTCGTGGACTTTAATTTCTAAAGCTCTATCGCTACTTAATAAATCTAACCGAGACCTTAAGTTACGTCGTTGTAACAGCATTGCTGGGCTCTCTCCCGTAGTGCTATGATTAGAGTTACGATACGCTAACAAGAATGACTGTAAAGCAGCATCCACGTCGGTATTATCCCTATACGCTTTTTTAATTGCCTTTTTACAAAGTTTTACCGCGTTTTCCGCTGCTCCATTAGATGCAGGATGGTAAACTGGTGAATGAACTAATGTAATGCCATTTCTTTTTAAAAATAAATTAAATTCTTCGCTCGTAAACGGAGGTCCTTGATCGGAAACTAGCTCTACCGGTAACCCAAACCTGGCGAAAATACAGCGTAATTTTTTAATAACGTTAGTTGCGTTTGTTTGCGTCATTTCCTCTATTTCTAACCATTTTGATGTACTATCAATCAAAATCAAATAAGTTTTATTTCGTAAAGGTCCTAAAAAATCTATATGAAGCCTCGTCCACGGCCGAGTATGGTATGGCCAGGGTTGCGGCACATGCCTCGCAGGCGCATCCGCCTCCATTGCACATGTTTCACAGCCCCGCGCTGTTGCCTCTACGTCGGTGTCTACCCCTGGCCACCAGACGTAGCTACGTACGATACTCTTCATCTTAACTATGCCGAGATGACCGCTGTGCACCTGTTTTAGTATGACAGATCGCAATGCCTCTGGTATTACCATCCTATAGCCCCACAAGATGCAACCCCTTTCTATATAAAGTTCATGGCGTCTCGCAAAATAAGGTTTTAAATTTTCTGACGGGCACGTGAGTGGCCAACCGGAGTTTATATACCACAACGCTTTGTTGAGTAATACATCTTTCGCTGTTGCCTTTTTTACATCCTCATTCGTAACTGGCAAGAAATTTTCGACAAAGTTAGCATACGTTATTTCGTACATATTATTATCTTTTGCATTTGACGATGGCAATCGCGATAACGCATCCGCACAATTATTAGCTGTGTTTACATACTCAATTTTGTAATCATAACCTGACAGAAGCACCGCCCACCTTTGCAAACGTGATGCTGCCATCACAGGTATACCTACCTTATCCCCAAAAATATAGGTCAAAGGTTTATGATCTGTCCTTAAAGTAAATTTTCTGCCGTATAAATATTGATGAAATTTCCTGATTCCATAAATAATGCTCGTCGCTTCTCGGTCAATTTGCGCATATGCTCGCTCAGCAGTAGTCAGCGAACGAGACGCATACGCTACCGGGCGTTCGCCTTCTGGCGTTAAATGTGACAGTATCGCTCCAATGCCTGTACTACTTGCATCCGTGGTGAGAACTAATGGTAACTCTGGCGAATAATGGATCAATACGTCACTACTTATCAGACAGTTTTTTATGTTTCTAAAAGCCTGATCACATTTGTTACACCATTCATATTTTATACCTGAACGTAACAATCTATAAAGTGGAGCTAAAATTGTACTAACATTTTTAATAAACTTGGCATAATACATAATCATGCCTATAAATGACCTTAATTCTGATATGTTCCTGGGGGCTGGTGTATCCACTATAGCCTTCACTTTGTTCGGGCACGTACGTATTCCATGCTTATCAATTACAAAACCTAGATAGGTTACAGAATCCATGAAAAATTCGCATTTCTGTTTTTAACCCTAAGACCATATTTTTCTAAACGTTCGAAAACTTTATTTAGATTATCTAAATGTTCAGAATTGTCCCTACCCGTTATAATTATATCGTCGATAAACACCCCTACTCTAGGAATGTCCGCAAACAATTGTTCCAAACGTCTTTGAAAAATTCCCGGACTCGAGGCAAGGCCATATACTAATCGATTATATGTAAATAAACCTTTATGAGTGTTAATAGTCGTGACTATTTTTGAATCATCCAAAACTAGCTGTGCGTAGGCTTGTGAGAGGTCGCATTTACTAAATTTTACCCCCCCGTCTAATTTTACTAACAAATCTTCCACTCTGGGCAACGGATAACGGTCAACCTCTAGTACTTTATTTAATGTTATCTTATAATCAGCACAAATTCTGATGTTACCATCACTCTTAACCACCGGTACAATGGGCGTGGCCCAGTCGGACCGCTCCGTAGGTGTGATGATGCCGTCCCGAGTCAGCTGTTCGAGCGCCCGCTCCACCGGCTCACGCAGCGCGTACGCCAGAGGTCGCGCGCGCATGAACACAGGCCGCGCCCCCTCCCGCAAATGGATACTGACTTCACCACCGGTGAAACGGCCCAAACCCTCCGCAAACACGTTACAGAATCTGGAACTGAATTTATCAAAGCTAAATCCTTCATTCTCAATGTTATTGAGACTCGTATCAACATAATCTAACAAGGGAATATCTATTTGCAAACTTGCTAGCCACTGTCTACCCAATAACATAGATTTACCGTCTGGTATTACATAAAGGTCTAAATGCTCCGATTTATTTTTATATTTAACTAGTGGTTTAATAACCCCGGATGGACAAACAATTTCACCTGTAAAATATTGTAACCTTAAGTTGGTTTTTTTAAGATCTAAATGACTGAAATATTGATCATACATTTCTTTGTTGATGCAGGATACAATACTACCTGTATCGCACTCCATTTTCAAATTAACACCTTGAACATTTAATGTGACAAATAAAGGTTTACAGTCGGTAATACTTAGTTGATTTAGGTAATAGTTTACCTCTTCATCGCTACTCGATTCCCTTTCCTTTACAACCCCTGCCTGTTGCACACTGTATTGTGATGTCAGATTCGGACACATCTTTCGTAAATGTCCTTGCTGATTACATATGCGGCAAACATACTTCACGTATTTGCACGTCGTATAATGGTGTTGTTGCCCGCACGTCCTACATTGACCACTGCTATATGTCCTTGTGACTGAGCCAGGTGCGCGCGCGCTGTGCGATCGCTGTGCGTTGTTGCCATTGCCACTGCCATAGCCGCCGCCGCCGCCGCCGCCGCCGCTACCTCTGCTCCCCCGTCGCACTCCTTGATGCCGCTCAAACTTGTCCCCTCTCCGCGCTCCCGCCACGGATTGACAAGTGACCGTTGGTGTCATGCCCGCCGTCGAGAAACTTCTCTCACCTCTGCTATGACCTTCAACTATGGCCGCATCTTTCTCTGCCGCCTCCATGCTGACTGCCAGCTTGAATGCATTGGAGTATGTTAAGTCGCTCTCAGCAAATAACCGCTGGCGAATAATTTCACTGCATATGCCACACACCAGTTGATCACGCAAACTTTCTTCCAACCAAACGCCAAACTCGCATGTTTTTGACATTCTTTTTAATACCGCTACATACTGCGCTATATTTTCCCCAGACTCCTGCTTCCTATGTCGGAATTTGTATCTTTCCGCCAAGATACTGGGCTTCGGTTGTAAATATCTCTCCATTATTAATTTAATTTGTTCAAACGGTTTTTTAAACGGTTTTTCCGGTGTGCACAAATTAACTAATAATTCATAACTTTCCGAACCCATCACAGTAATTAACGTTGGGACTTTTAACTCGTCACTGATCTTATTCACAACGAAGTACTGTTCCAACCGTTCCACGTACAAAGTCCAATCATTGTTGTTCAAGTCAAATTCACCCATTTTGCCGATCGACATTTTTATTTACTAAATCACTGCACACAACACACGTGAATAAGTCCGTACTCGTCGCCACTGCTAAATATGTACGTAGAAGGTAATAAATTCCCAGAAACTATTAAAAGGAAGGAGCACTTCAATAAAACAATGTTTCCACTATAGCGATATATATTCGACTGACACTGTATTGCAAATATGGAATTACCTACATACGTCACAGTTATGTGTATTGTTCGAATGCAACGAGCTTCAGTTTTAAACTAAACTAACTACGTAGGTAACTTGAATTGTCAAGTCAGCATGTTTGTTTATTGGACAGGTTCGAACTTGTCTAATTAAATTTTTGTTATCAATGCATTTCTTCCATGTAGATGTGGGTCAAATATAATTTGATGCCTGCGCGCATGCTTCACGTGTATCCGGTTCATCGCACGCGCGCTTATACCTGTTAATTAATGAAGTGTGTCTATTGCATTTTATAACTTAATTAATACCTGATTAGGTTGTAATTGCTATGCACACATATGATGTTTGTTATGAATATAGAACTTTGGATGGTAAAGTAGCGAATAATAAATGTTTCAAGTTGACTTTAAATAAAAGATGTTTATAGTTTCTATATTTTTATTTAGATAGGTAGGTAGATATAACATAAACTATTCTTATAGCTAATTATATTACAAATATTTACTGGTTATAGGTACATAAATTAATCAAAATATGGTGTTACAGTGACCATATGACAAAGTATTAATTTTGTTTCTTAATACAACACGCTTGTCATCTGACGATGCAAGGGCAACTTTGTTGAGCTCTTTAGTAAAGATTTGATGAAGCAGTGATTTAAAAAATACATTTTTCCGCCTTACAATTTCTCCTGTTTTTAGAACTCTTTTGTAATCAGAGAAGCTTAAAGAGCGCACTGCAGCTTTTTGAACACCTTTCGCTTTCTTTAAGACCCCATTCTTTGATTTTATACAGTATAATTTGGACCGTAAACCTACAAATTCTTCAATGTTTTGCCCACCAAGTTCGTCTTTAAATAAACCAGGAATTTTATTGTTTTTTGGTTCTATTTTTTATGCGTTGTTTTTAGGGTAATTACTGGTGTCAAAATATTGAAGAAAATTAAATCTTACATCTCGGTAAACATCATCCGTTTGTATTGAGCACAAGAAACTATCTGTATCCGTGTAACATAATTTTATTTTATCTTTGTAAAACGGTTTCATTACTATGTAGTGAAAAATCATACATGTGACTTTTTGATAATTCTAATACCGTAAAACCTATGTAAATAGGTTTATCTAACACAACACAATCCTGTTTTAATTGAATTGCAGCTAAATTTTCAGAAAATATGGTTATACTGTTAGAACACAAGCAAACTCCACCACGGATACCAGTTTGTATCATTCGATATATTTCTAAGTCGTGAATGAGCTCGAGCTTGATTTTTGTCTTGAGTAGCATAGCATCGAAACTTAAACTAGGTGCAGTAAGGTAAAATGCTGGGTCTAACCTATAGTTCTCCATACACGCTTTACGAAAACTTTCGAAAATATCCGCAAGCAGTAGAACATCAGACTTGAGATAAATATCCGTGTATTCGCCGAGGTTTGTCAAGTTAAAGGTTTGCCAAACGTTTAGAGCATGCTGATAATCACTCTCCGTAATATGTTCTCGGGTCAAGCTACTATAAAATTATTTTCGCTCCGGTAAACTAGTCTCAGTATATGATTTCCAACCCTTAACGTGTTCGTATGGATAAACACCCTTGCGTCGCATTAATTCGAAATATGTTGTACCTCTAAACTTTGTCTTAAGGTGAATAAAGTCGTCTTTGTTAAGGTTGTTTACTAATTTGTCCAAACTAGTAGATAAAAAATTAAATGAGTCAACAAAACGAACCCCTATAAAATCATCATTGTTATTAAAACATTTTGTAAAAGAAATATACTTTTCTTTATTTTTCGCGACCACTTTTATAGAACCGTTTGTTTCACCTAACTGTTTTATAAATAAATGAGAATCATATCCTGATAAATTATAAAAAAAAAACTGGAACGAATTTAGGTAAAGCGAATCGAATATTACAGTAAGAATGTGCTGCGCCGCGAAATATCCCCGTCAAGTGGCAATGATCCCGTACACGGTCATATAACAGTATTTCAGAACAAATATGGCAATGATTCGCTTTATTAAATTAATTTAAATCTTTGTCAGTAAAAACCATAGGAACTTCTTTTTTCAATATTGATTTAATTCTTAATACATCCTGCTGCAAATAATCAACAAACACTCGATCACTATGAGGTCCGCGATAAGTTCTGTATCTATTAAGATTAGAGTCATAAGAACAGACAATGTAGTACCCAAAAGCTGCAGGAACATGTTTCTGAGTTGTGACAGTTAAATTGTGCTCCTCGCTTTGTTCACAAGGTTCTAAAAACGATTCGAAATCCGCGTAAATAGTAAACGGTAAATATTGCATTCTTTCGAAATGATTAAATTGCATAATCGTACCAGGTTTAGGCAGTCGAGTGGCTACGCCACCGCAAACATGAGATTCTAATGTTTCTTTGTTAATTAAAAAATAATAAGCATTCATCGCAAAAAGAAAGTTTTCCATGGTGTTTTGTAATTTGTACGGATAGCAACCGAGCTAAGTCTTTTATTAAACAATAATGGGTCTTAGTGCCATTCTCGAAATATAACAAATTAATGTGATTACTTTTTTTCTGTTTAGTCTTGTACAAAGGCCCAACAATATACTTTCCACTTTTAATGCCATAAACGTTTACACTTAAATTTTCATTGTTATTTTCGAAAGTTCTAATGTCCCTTAAAGACACAGGAAACGTCATATTTGCTGTGTTGAAAATGTTATTAAAATGGGGATAGGAAGATACTCTATCAGCATTTTTCTTTTTGGGAAATAATGCCGCCATAATACACCAAAGAAAACAAAAATTATCATTATTCCTAATATTCATACAAGCACGTTTGTTTTTGATAAATGTTGGCAATTCTATATAATTAGAGGCACGAAGAGGGTTATATTTATTAATATTGACTTCCAAATATTTATTACTCAAAAATGACCAACCACTATCACGCTCTTGAAACTCGCTTATTTTATTTAGTAATTTGTCAACAACTGTAGAGAATATTTCATTAAAATCTGTGTTTTGAAAAAACACAAAATTTTCCGTCGAAAAAGATTTAATTTCGATCGTATCGTCTTTAGGCAAATAAAATTGGGCAAAAAACTCGAAATTTACTTTTAGTGAATTAAAAGAAGCTAATTTAGCATCGATTACTTGTTTTACGTAATTACGCAGACTTAAAATATAATCCCGTGGCAAAGCGTGCGTCGTCACCGCAGCCTCGTCACCCGACCCCTCCGCCAGCTGATTATTGGAAACGACTCGATATGAAGCTACACGGTTCCTAAATGCACTGTTTATTTTAAAAATATTATCACTGACTTGAACAACGCAATTATTTTTATGTAATATTGACTTAAGATGTGCGGAAAAGCTCTTACTATTCACTGTCTTGTCACAAACCTCACAGTAAATGTTTTTACTGGACATGATTGTGGTAATAAAACCAAAGCAAATGAGTAAAACCAATAGTCTGTTCAACGCGTTTATTATTATTATTATTAGGTACCTATGCCTATACTTAACATATATATATATATATATATATATATATATATATATATATAAACCTACCTACCTACAAAAAAAATACTATTTTTAGCGGTCTCAAGGCAAAATGTACGCTCGTGGGTAAATTTTGCCTTAGCTGATTTTAAAAATTTAAATAGGGCCTGCAGCTCAGGCTCGGTGTCGGCCACCTGATAGCGCAAGTTGACCAGCGCTTTCCGGGCGTCGAGGTGTGCGATATCGTCCCGGTTGTACACCCGTACCTCCACAAACAGGTTGCCAGCCAGATCTTCAGCCCTCTTTATTAGGCCTCCCGCGACGCGCCGCCATAGCACCGACTGGAGCGCAGGCGTCTTCCTTTCCGTTACAGTAGCGACGTCGTCGTCCGCGCCGAATAGGTCCGCAATCAGGAGCTTGCGGGCGCTCGGA
Source organism: Bedellia somnulentella (assembly GCA_963576735.1). Classification (NCBI taxonomy): domain Eukaryota; kingdom Metazoa; phylum Arthropoda; class Insecta; order Lepidoptera; family Bedelliidae; genus Bedellia; species Bedellia somnulentella. The sequence continues at coordinate 45,801 of CAUYWD010000079.1, forward strand.
GTCGGGGTGGCCGCAGGTTGGCTGCTTCCACGGGACGTCGACGGCACTGCTGCAGACTTCTTCTTCGGTTGGCTCGGCGCCGGCGGACAAGTTTTACGCTTGCGCGATTCCTTCGGTTTTCTGAAAGAAACGATCAAATTAATATCGGATGCAACATTATGAAACAGTTTGAACCTTGTTATCTAACATATATTTTTTTATAAAAACATTAAAATAAGCAATACTTACGAGAGTTGCACTGTGTCCTCGTCCTCGCTGTCGAGCGTGAGCGTGGGGGCCGGGACGGGGGCTGCGCGCCGCTGTCGCCACTGGGTCTCCGAGAGGTCGGCCACGCCGTTCTCAAAGTCGTATACTTCAGAGTCAGACCTGCTACCAACGAACATATATATTTTAAACTTGAGTGATGAAGAATAGTTACGACTGCGTTATTTTTTATGACTAAATAAAATAAAATTATTATCATTAGCAGCTGTAATCGTTTAATGCTGAACTAATGTTCATTTGTTATGATTATGAGTAATCTCATAAAACAATAAAATAAAACACACAGTTCATGACAATCCACTGCAGGATTGTTGTTATTACCATAGTCTCCATACTTGGCAGGCGAGTTGGAGATATCAGACAGCACAAAAAATAATAAAAAAATAAAAAATAATAATAATATAAAATAATTTGAACTTACGTACATTTTGTATATGCAGGGTTATTGTTGAGCTCCGGTGAAGTTCGATCACAAGTCGATTGTTATTTTAATGAATTATTTGTGAAATACTGGTAATTTATTGGTCTTTTTTCGTTTACGGTGCAATAAAGTTCAGAGGTATGAAACCATTTGATTTGCCAAATAAATTATTTTTAGTATAATACATGAAATTGTAAAATCAATGCCTAATTTCATCAAACATTCCCTACTCAAATTTCCAAAAGTGGCTGAGGAATTTCTAATTCCTTAGCTCTGGCTACCCCTTCCTGGGATTTATAGCCGTGAGTATATGTATGTATGTATGTATGTTATTTAAAAGAATGCATATAACTTTAATGCTTTACCGATATTATAGAGCAGACCAATTAATATTTAAGTACAAATATCCATATGTAGATAAAACTTAAGAGTTATTTCTCTTGGTTATTATCTAATCACCAACATTAACACGTAGTATTGTCCACTGCTAAACATAATCGTCTCTCAAGGAGTTCTCATTAAAAGTTAGGTTTGCTTTTGGCCGACGTTACCAGTCGATACAATAACATGGCATGTGTAAATGTTTCGCAATTATTACACGTGCACTAGATATGCCTCAAGTAACAATACATATTATAGCAGTGTAACTCATCAGTGTGATAGGTAGGGTACACGTATTTTAAGTGGTAAATTTCATATATTTCCTGCACTGGACCGATCACAAGAATTTCGGCACCACTCCTTTGCAGAAATATGTGATTTCAGATAAGATATAGCGAGGCTACCTTTCGCGGCGGGTTTCAAAACTACCCCTAACCTAGCCGACATTGGCACCACAAGCTCGCTGTAATTTTATCCTTTTACCAAACATGTAGGCACACGATCACAAGTCTATCAGGGATTCTTTGTCAATTCTAACTTCACACGATAATCAGTGGGATATGGTACACGTAAATAAAATAGTGGTTTTAAATTCAAATATTTCTAGCAATGGACCGATCACAAGAATTTCGGCACCACTCCTTTGCAGAAATATGTGTTTTCGGATAAGATATAGCGAAGCTACCTTTCGCGGCGGGTTTCAAAAACTACCCCTAACCTAGCCGACATTGGTGCCAAACGCTCGTTCATATTTTATCATTTCACCAACATACACATGACTAGGTAGTGAATTAGGTACATAACATCACAGTACTTGAACTTACTTAATTGTGAAATGCAATATCAGTGCTCAAAAGTCGCAGTGGTAGCTCTGAATCGGTGAGTTCATGTATCATATTATTATCCTTCAACCATGTATCATTTTTAAAATTAACATTGTATAATTGAGGCGTTCTAACTCACCCTCGATCGATCGCGGAGCGGAGCGGCAGCGCAGCGGAGCTAGATCGATCGAGAGTGAGTTAGAACGCCCAATTATACACTACTCATTTCGTGTGAATAAGCATTATCGGAGAGTAGCCTTGATCGAATGCATGTCGTGTGAGTAAGCATGATCAGAGAGTAGCCTTGATCGAATGCATGTCGTGTGAGTAAGCATGATCAGAGAGTAGCCTTGATCGAATGCATGTCGTGTGAATAAGCATTATCGGAGAGTAGCCTTGATCGAATGCATGTCGTGTGAATAAGCATTATCGGAGAGTAGCCTTGATCGAATGCATGTCGTGTGAATAAGCATTATCGGAGAGTAGCCTTGATCGAATGCATGTCGTGTGAATAAGCATTATCGGAGATTAGCCTTGATCGAATGCATGTCATGTGAATAAGCATTATCGGAGAGTAGCCTTGATCGAATGCATGTCGTGTGAATAAGCATTATCGGAGAGTAGCCCCAATCGTATACATGTTGTCTGAGTAAACATTATCAGAGACTAGTCCTGATCTAATACATGCCGTGTAAATAAGCATTATCGGAGAGTAGCCCTGGTCGAATGAATGTCGTGTGAGGAAGTATTATCGGAGAGTAGCCCCAATCAAATGCATGTCGTGTGAGTAAGCATTATCGGAGAGTAGCCCCGATCGAATGCATGTCGTGTGACTAAGCATTATCGGAGAGTAGCCCCGATTGAATGCATGTCGTGTGAGTAAGCATTATCGGAGAGTAGCCTCGATCGAATGCATGTCGAGTCGTCTGAGTAAGCATTATCGAAGAGTAGCCCCGATCGAATGCATGTCGTGTGACTAAGCATTATCGGAGAGTAGCCCCGATTGAATGCATGTCGTGTGAGTAAGCATTATCGGAGAGTAGCCCCGATCAAATGCATGTCGTGTCGTGTGAGTAAGTATTATCGGAGAGTAGCCCCAATCGAATACATGTCGTGTGTGTAGGCATATATCAAACAAATAAATGTTATCTCTCCTCTTAAAAAAAAACTGTCACTATATTCGCAAATTCGACATAAAATAATAATATAGTTATTGAATAGATCTGGTACATCCCACTTCTGAAATATAAAGAAACTCCAATTCTTGAACACTGACTTTATTTCCACTTGGTCATATAAAATATATTACAACTCACAATTAACTATTTGTACTATAATTACGGGCAGTAACTTTGACTAAACGTCTTTACTTCACTCCTGCTAACGATAGAATGAATAAAAATAATGTCCCGCCTCAAAAGCCGACCTCGTCCCCACCCATTACTTGTCAAACCGAAAACAGTCACTTCAACCGGAAGTTGAGGTGAAACACTTTACAAAACTGGTTGCTTTAAACGGAAGTTGAGGTGAAACACTTTACAAAACTGATTAACAAAAGGTACTCATACTAAAAATCAGCATGAATTAATAATATATGCTTTCCAAAGAAATCATTACAATATATTTTAACAAGAATCATTACATTAGATGATACTTTTGCAATCCTACCCAAAAACATAGTCTCTGCATTCTTAGACCATCTTAATTCCATTAACCCTAAGATCCAATTTACAATGGAATTAGAGACTAATAATAGTTTAGCCTTTCTAGATGTCCTCTTGATAAGGAATTCTGATAACTCAATTAGTCACACAGTTTATAGGAAACCCACCCACACTGATAGGTACCTCAATGGTGACTCACACCACCATACATCTCAGTTAGCTACTGTTGGTAAAACTTTGTTTCAGAGAGCCAAACATCTTAGTGACGAACACCATCTTGCTGGAGAGCTCAGTCATGTGGAACAAGTTCTTCATAACAACAAGCTGAAATTGCCCTGCCGACGTCACTGCTCCTCCGATAAACCTTTTGCAAAGGGTGTAACAGACAAAATTAGTACTGTGTTACAGCATGCTTCCATTAAGACCTACTTCAAGCCGCACCAAAAGATAAGTCAGTTTTTAAGACCTATCAAAATGTCAGATCCCTTTACAAGATGCAGGTGTTTATAAACTAGACTGTGAGTGTGGTCTTTCATACATCAGCCAAACAAAGCGTAGTGTAGCAACTCGCGTAAAACAACATATTGCTGATATGAAGAATAGGCGTCCTGGAAGATCTGCTATGTGTGAACACACCTTCGATAAGCAAAACCACCACATGCGTTTTGACAAACCTACAATTCTAGCAAAAGAGAATCGATTGATACCTAGAATGATACGTGAATCTATTGAAATTAAGAAAAAACCAAACTTCAATAGAGATGATGGTTGGCAATTACCACCTGCTTGGAACCCGATCATAAACACAACTAAGCAAGGGAAGAACACTAGCAAGACTCCAGATAACATTAGCTCTTTTTGTACATAGCAAATATTAAACGCAAATGTAACTTAAAATTTTGTGAAGGTAGTTAGTATTAATAATTTTATAGTACTGTATAATGACAAATAACACCTCAGTCTTCCCGTGACCATGATAACTGAAAAGTTTTCGAAACGTCGGGCTTTAAAAATAATGTAATAACACGCGATTAAAATATCCCAAAATCAATAGCTATAATGTGCAATCGTGAAAATCTTAGAAAAAAATTGAGTTGGTTTATTTATATTATAATATAAAATTGAATTTGAAGACCGTTAATTTTAATTTTAAAATAATTGAATTTTTTAAATAATAAAATTGTATAGTTTCAATTTTAAACCACCAGTTTTATTTTGTGTCAATTTAAGAAATCAGACAGAATTATCTGCAAAAAATTCTACTACGTTTTGTGTTATCCATATTGTGTTAAAGAAAAACAGACAATTGATAAAAGAGAACTTCTGGAGTAAAAACATATTAGGTTTAAACTTTACGTTCACAACCTGATTAAAACATAAATAGTACTTCAAAACTTAATTAATTAACTTTTTCAAAAAATATTTGTCATATGATTTAACGATTGGTACATATTTACATACATACATACATATACTCACGGCTATGAATCCCTTGAAGGGGTAACCAGAGCTAGGGAATCAGAAATTCCTCAGCCACTTTTGGAAGTTGCGTGGGGAAAAGATGGTGAAATTAAGGTTTTTGGTGATGGGTCTCCAACCGCATCGCCCGAAAATCCCTTAAAAGCCCTAATACCGTTAGTCGCCTCTTAGAAAGAAAGAAAGAAAGAAAAACGTTTATTCGCCATTTGTAGGCACAAGAGGAACAAGTTACATAATACAAAATATAATTTACAGCTTAATTTTAACAACATTTACAATAAATTAGTTATAAAACAAAAAAAATATATAAAAACAAAAAAAAAAAGAATCAATAAAAAACATGCAAAAATTTGTCCTGCACTTCCCGTGCCACCCGAACAGCGAATTGGTGCTGTCTCAGTCTTACGTACACCCACCGGAAGAAATGGAGTAGTGTTATTCTAAGCCGACACTACACGGCAAATTACTGAACATATTTGTATTCTATAAAGTATTTAAAAGGGCAAAAAATACATTGAGGGTACAGGCGACATTCCTCGTTTGTAGGTGTATATTTTAAATAGGAATAAGGTATGTTAAAATTAAGTGCAAATACTGATCCGCTGACTCTGAAGATGCCTACAATCTCATAATAATTAAGGATACAATAAAACATTTCGCATGTAAATATAATGGCGAGATCGTATAATAACATAAATTAAGCTTTCTCATTCATTTATATTTTATCACATGTATTTTTTTCTTTGTTGTGAAACATAATATGTAAATTCAATTTATTTGGATTTTGATCTTAGGACCTCTGTACGTACATCACTATCTATTTCTCTAACTTTTGAAACAAGGAATTTGGATACAGGACGCATGGGTGGTGAAATACCAATAAATCGGTAAACAAAAGTATAGGTCCAAGCTAATTGTCATAACTATGAATGAGTAGCAGATTCCTGTCTGCTATTCACCCATGTCCAACCTTCTATCAAGCATCCTGTATGTACCCGCTGAGGTAATCGAGCCTAACATGTACATGTACATGATGATTTTGCATAATATACCACATACATTGGCCTACTGCGGGTTGGCAGACTAATGACTACTACCGTTATAGTGGCTGAGACCCAAGATTAAAAAGCATAAAGTTGAATAGCATCATCACGTCATTTATTTATTTTTACACACTTATGTGTTATTAAAAAAAAATATCCCATTAATAATAGTACCCCAAGGTAAAAATTGTTTTGCGTCTCATCAAGCTGTGGTGAATAGGTTTATATATTTTAAAATTGACTTTGCAGATCGTTTCTTCAATTTTTAAAATGATTCGAAAGGTTTTAACTTATATATTACCAAACAGTATCAATTGGACAATCACCTTTCATCTGTGGTGTCACGGATCCGTGACATCACCAGTCAACTGTGTAAGCACGGATCCGTGACATGATTTTTTTGGGCCACTTTTATGGAATTTAAACTTTATTTTAAAATGAATAAGGAATAGTTTCTATTGGACTTAAATTGTAGTAAGTCAAGTGAACATAGCCGCGTAAGAAAAAAAAACAACCAATCATTCATTTGAACATAACCGTTTCAAATTTTAGTTTGAATTCACTGTGCTCAGCGTCGGTGTCGGGTTACAAGTGTTTATGCAACTTTTGTAAACATCTGGTGATCCTTTTTTTTGTGTAATGTGAAGTGGTTTTTGCGCCATAAAATAGTGAAACTATCGCTCTGCATGATACAACTTTATAAAGTGACAAAATTACAAAAATAAAAATATAAATAACATTTTTCCCAACCCGAGGAGAACAAAGGGATACCCGATTTTGTTTCCAGGTATGTAATTATACTATATCTTTGAAACTAGTACAATAAGTACCAAAATACTCATTAGAAATCTGAAAAACTACTTGAAACAGCCAAATAAGGTAGTACCATATAAAGTATAGCTAAATTTTTATGATTTCTGCAATCAGGCGCGCAAATTTTCGCGTGCGAATTTTTTTGGTGACCTTGACACAGCTTAGGGACCTTAGTAAGTGCCGCCCTCGCACAGACGAAAGAATCAATAGTCAAAATCAATGTTCGCTCAAATCAGGTATTGCATGTATGCATTTTAATTAAATATTATTTATAACAGTACTTGTATAGTAAAGACTAGAGCCGAATTTTTCTTTTTTTTAAAACCGCGGTTTTATTTTGTTTAAAAGTGAGAAAATTTATGGGAATGTGAGTTAAACGTTAAAAATATAAGATATAATGCAGAAAATTCTGCTAGGCTACGTAAAGTAAATTAAATTTAAATGTAAATATAAAAAAAATATTTTGATATGAGACCAAACAATTACCGAACCTAGATAGGTAGTTAGTAATAATTGTTAACGATTTAAAATACAAATTCTTTCGTTTCTTAGTTTATTAGGTATTTTTTCAAACTTATAAAACATTTAACTTACGCTGTGCAATTTATTTAAAATATGATTAGGCTATAGAAAATATTATGATTTATTTGAAATTTTAAATATACTTTAGTTAAATACCACGTCATTTTATGTATTTGAAACGTAACAGAGTGAAAATCGTGATCAACTGTAAGTCTAGCTTCCTAAACATATTCAACAATCAATCAAAAAATATGCCTATAAATACAATAACTAAATAATAACACCCGTTAATTGGCAATATTAAAAAGTAAAAATGAAAAAAATACTATGTTAAGGTACAAATTTTTGCTGTCAGCTTTTTTTAATTCTAGGTATTTTAAAATTACAGACACAAATATAATCAAATAATGGCAAAATTACGTCAATATTTGTCTTCCAAATATTATAATAAACATACATACATACATATTCTCACGCCGTTAGTTCCCATTGGGGTAGGCAGAGACTATCGATCGCCTCTTTGTACGATCCTGGCAAACCTCTCTAGCTTCATTCACATCCATCAATCTTTTCATACATGCTCTTTTATTCTTCGTACTTCGGACACCTGCCTTTTTGAGCACATTTTCTATTTGATCCAAATGTGTCCTCCGAGGTCGTCCTCTACTAACATTACCTTCCACATGGGCTCTATAGATCTCTTACCAATTTACTGTCATCCATCCTCTCTATATGCCCAAACCATCTCAACATTTCTTTTTCTATCTTTCTTACAATATCATCTTTTACACCACATCTTTCACTAATCACGTAATTCCTCACACGATCACATAACCTCACTTTACAAACTTTTCTGAGGGACCTCAGTTCTACTGCATTCACTCTGCTTTCATGCTTCTTCTGCCACACCCAACATTCACTGCCATACATAAGCGTAGGAACGAGGACAGCATCATGCACAGCCATTCGGGCCTTTTTGGACACCGATTGACTAGACATGAGACTATCCAGTGCTCCATTTACCGCATTACCCTTTTTTACTCTTCTTTCAATGTCTTCATCACACTTTCCATCCCTAGTAAACAAACTTCCCAAATATACGAACTCTTTCACTTGTTCCACTTTCTTACCATTGATCTCTATCACGCATTCAGTCATATTCTCCTCTCTCTCAAAAACCATGGTTTTGGTTTTCTCACATTCACTCTCATTCCTTTTCTTTCAAACGACGCACATGCAATATTCATCATCTCTTGCAGCTCTTCCACCGATGATGCAAGTAGCACTAGTGTATAACACCTCCCACAAATACTTCCTTACCACCCTATCATACGCCTTCTCTAAATCTATGAAGGAGCAATACACCTTTCGATTCTTGGCTAAGAACTTTTCAGTGATGCTCCTTAAAGAGAAGATTTGATCCATACATCCCATTCCCTTTCTAAATCCTGCTTGCACATCCCAAATTTTGTCATCTGTTTCAATCAACACCTTTGCATACAATTTACCGACAACGTTGAGTAGGCTGATTCCGCGGTAGTTTTTAGTTTCCTGGTGTGACCCTTTTCCTTTATATAAGGGCACAATTACTGCCCTGCACCAATCTCGTGGCACTTTACCACTCAACCAGCACTTTTGAAAAAGGAAGTATAGCCAGGAAGCCACCAACCCTTTACCAGCCCTCAGCATTTCGATACTTATCCTATCATACCCTGCCGCTTTCCCTACTTTCATACTTTTCAATGCTTTCATTACTTCTTCCATACTAATCTTACTGTCACTACTGTCACCCATTGCCTCATCCCAGTCAACATTGCTGCCAATTGGCGAAGAAATAGGTGAATCCTCTTTTTCAAAGAGTCCCTCAAAATAGTTCTTCCATACTCGTCTTATGCTACTTTCATCCGTCGCCAATTCATCCTGTTCATCTCTCACTACATTCACTCTCGTGTTTTGGGAAACTCCTTTTTCTTTCCTTACTAACTTAGGCGTATTTTAAAAATTTATATAGTTTTGTAAATTTAACACAAAACATTGTTTTTATTTTATCTACCTCACTTTTACTCTTAGCATAAATTAAGTCTCAGATTTTTAAAATAATCGTAGCAGTGCGTCAGAATGGACAAATTAATATAGAATAATTTAAATCTTTTTGTTCATTAAAACCTCATGTGGGGATTATTACTAATAAATAAAGAATAAATAAAGGAAAGAAAAATTTCGACACAGGCGGGATTCGAACCCGCGACGTCGGGTATACGCCCCCGTCGCTCATGCCAATTGAGCTACCGTGTCAATGGCTGCCAGCGCGAAATTCTTCTATCCTTTATTTCTTTTACACGTTTTAGTAGTGTTTGCGTTTCTTACCTCCGAATTTTTTACTAATTCGGAAGGCCACTTGTCTATCTTTTCAGATAGAATGCAAATGTTGAAAACGCCTAACTATCACATAATTTAAATCTTTTTGTTCACGAAAACCTCATATGGGGATTATTACTAATAAATAAAGGAAAGAAAAATTTCGACACAGGCGGGATTTGAACCCACGACCTCGGGTATACGTCGCTCTTGCCAATTGAGCTACCGTGTCAATGGCTGCCAGCGCAAAATTCTTCTATCCTTTATTTCTTTTACACGTTTTAGTAGTGTTTGCGTTTCTTACCTCCGAATTTTTTACTAATTCGGAAGGCCACTTGTCTATCTTTTCAGATAGAATGCAACACTACTAAAACGTGTAAAAGAAATAAAGGATAGAAGAATTTCGCGCTGGCAGCCATTGACACGGTAGCTCAATTGGCAAGAGCGACGGAGGCGTATACCCGAGGTCGCGGGTTTGAATCCCGCTTGTGTCGAAATTTTTCTTTCCTTTATTTATTAGTAATATAGAATAGTTTTATTGAGAATAATTATACTGGTTTAAATTTAAATTTTCATCAAGTAGTCATATGATTGCTATTATAACTTGAAATAACGTTTTAATAACATAACATAAACGTTCACACCGTTTATCCCCGAAGGCGTTGGCAGAGGTACCAATATTTATGCACAACGTGACAGTATAGTAATATTAAGTTAAAATATATTTGTAGTTTACACTTCCGATTGTCACGTGATATTATTGTCACCTGGTGTTCAAAGTAAAACCGTAGATATTTAAGTATAATCGAAATATAATATAAAACTTGATAACTAAATATATTATAAGTGGGCATGAAACGACATTTTATAAATTGTAGACTGTATATAGAATAATATTGAAAAATAGAATAATAATTCTTTACTAGTGGGTAACCCTGGCGCGACTACGTCGCGTCCAATAAAATGAGTTTATTTTGAAATTTTCCGACCAATCACAGCGCAGCTCTTTTGAATTTCTAGTGAATTTTTCTGATTGGCCGGTTTGAAAAAAATCCGACCAATCACAGCGCATCTCTGATCGACTAAAGTTTGCGCGCGCTTATGACACTCAAGCAAAGTCTATGGGCCAAAATCGAAACTTTGAAATTCTGTAACAATTAACTTAATCCAGTTACATCAGATGTCTGAGTTCGCGGCTGTGCACACCACGGCCGCGAACTGTACAAAACGATACCTGAACCAAATTTCTAGCTTAACTCATCGCGTCACAGGCTTCCGGGCAAGAAAGATGATTACAGAAATAATATATAAAGAAGATTGTAGAATATTATACCCGAATATTTGAAAAACTAAAGAGGGTTGTGTTTTGCAGCGTTCTTCAAATCATAGAAAAAGTAATATACTATAAATGACATGGTGCAAATGTTCAACCACTTGATGGTAAAACTTTTTGACAATCACGCCCCAGAAAAAAACAATTATTGTAAGGGATAGGCCTAAACCATGGTTTACCCCTAATTTAAAGCTTATGATGCGGCTAAGGGATGAATCTTTTCAACGATTTAAACTCACAAAACACGGCTCACATAAGTTATTTTACAAAGAGCTGAAACATTTAGTAATTGAGGCTATGCTAAGTGAAAAAAAGGCCTATTTTGACCAATATATTAACAAACCTAAGGACTCCAAAACATTATGGAAAAATTTAAAACGGACGTTACTGACTGACAAAGAATTTACCAGCTTACCTCCCCAATTTAAAGACCCCAATAGTTTAAACCATCACTTTTTAAATGTTCCCGGCAACAACGTTGTCACACTATCTTGCTTAACGTACTTTGATTTTAATCGATATGGATCCTCGACATTTACCCTTAAAACAGTTACGTCATCGGGTGTTTTCAAAACACTTACTAAAATTAAGGCTAAAACAAAGGGTACCGATCTCATATCTATTGACATGCTACTTTTAACTATGCCGCGAACTCTTGACGTACTGACAGTTATAGTTAATAAGAGCATTGAAACGAATACTTTCCCGAGTGACTGGAAAACCGCT
>CAUYWD010000080.1:0-12552 GCA_963576735.1 Bedellia somnulentella
CATCTTTTATTTATGAGTAATAATCCCCACATGAGGAATTCATGTCAAAAAACATTAAATTATGTGATAGTTAGGCGTTTCCAACATTTGCATTCTATCTGAAAAGGTAGACAAGTGGCCGTCCGAATTAGTTAAAATTCGGAGGTAGGAAAACGCAAACACTACTTGAACGTGTAAAAAAGAACAAAGGATAGAGAAATTTCGCGCTGGATGCCAACTGACACTGTAGCTCAGTTGGCAGAGCGACGGGGGCGTATACCCGAAGGTCGCGGGTTCGAACCCCGCCAGTGTCGAAATTTTTCTTTCCTTTAATAACATCTTTTATTTATGAATATCTTTTATTGTTTCTGGTCTACTACCGCTCTGGATGTAAATAGAATATAAACATAATAATGTAACATAAACGTTCACGCCGAATATCCCGAAGGGGTTGGCAGAGGTACTAATACTTCTGAACATCACGTGACTTTGTCGCCTGGTGTTCAGAGTACCCACGTTTTGCATGGAAAGTGTACTCACGTGATAGGGGGCAGGCCTATCGCCGTTTTGTACGAATACACGACAGTGTATCATCGTTCATCATGTGACAACATGACTAAGTATAACTCAGCCATGTGGGTTTCCTCACGACGTTTTCCCTCACCGTTAACAACCATGATAAATTAACCACACATATGTCTTTAGAAAAAACAAATTGGTGTAGGCCCGACCCGGGATTTGAACACTAGTCGCTTGCACGTTAACCGGCGTTCTACCCATTGAGCTATCACGTCGTCCTAAATAGAACTAAAGAGATATAGAGTTACTGAACGGTAATATCGGTTAATGTGCAAGCTAGCGATTGGTAGTCTGTCTTCCCAATTGCGAATTAAATAAATAACATTTTCTTTATTGGTTAACATAAAAGATCCATATTGTGTGATCCATAAAGTAAGTTGTTAAATATTACAGAAAAAGGCTTGGCTTCAATGAAGTAGACTAGGATTCAAATCTTATTTCGAACGTAAGCCTCTGTTCCTTTCTATAGTCATATTAATATAATCATATCCGTTCATTTATCAGGGTTTTATAAGGAGAAAGAAATAGAATAGAATAACTCTTTATTGCACATCAAACACAAATTTACAAAAATAATAATATGATCAACAGTTTACAGTGAGGTACTATTGGCGGTCTTATCGCTAAAAGCGATCTCTTCCAGACAACCTTTGGAAGGTGAGATCGATAAATTAATTATTATATATAAATATATATAGAAAGAAATACCGTGAGGAAACTATAATGCCTGTGTTATGCTTGGTAATCAGAGAATCTTACTATATCGAATCATTACTTGACGTGGGTGGATATACCGATATACAAAATAAAAAGAGCCTCTGCAATGAAATATAATATACGAACTTATGACATTGATCAAGTTAGACCCAAAAGCTTTATTTACTTGTATAAAGTATGATAAAACACTGTACGTTTACGATTACAATATTCGTTTGGAATAAGGGGTAAAAAATAGTACTTACGTATAATTTTAGCATATATACTGTAGTAATCATATCTAGTGTCATTCACCAAAGAGGACCCTCCATCAGATTCAGCGCACTTCAATATTTCACATGAATGAGATACTCGTTTTCCTGTCTTTTTCAACTCTTCAATTGCTTCTGGGGGACTGAAATTTATCGCCAGCCCCTTTTTCTCTATCCCCAGTTTCTGACAACTGCTTAGGCTTGAGTAATTTGACTTGTAAACGGCAACCATGGTGGAGCGATAACACTTTTCTACTAAGTAGTATTTTGGAGCGGGAGGTGGAGAATCGTTCAAACAGCTAGACTTAATTTGAGGTAGACTTTGTAAAAGGAATATTATTAAAAGTAACGTTGGACTCATTTAGGTAGACGGTGAGTTTCTGATTGTAATTACAAGACTATATAGATTTTAAAAAAGAGTGCTGAAATAGTTTACCAGCTAGTACTATTGCTGAAATGATTGTGTGTGAAATCAACGTTAGTGCTTGGTTACTCTTTGCCATTATGTTGGCCACCAATTATTTCGTTGTTGTTACTATTAATTTGACAGCGTAATAGAAAAATTACTGGTGAACATAGTATGGATCACGACTCACAAGGACATATTAGTGTTATTAATTTTAGGTTTTTTGTACATAAAGACATCAGTGATATGATAACACAGTGGGTAGAACACCGCCTATCATGCAGACATGCCTGACACTCCTGACCTACAGCAATTTGTCAATGGTTGTGTTAAATATAGAAACAAAGTAATGCATATGTGAATAACAGTCATACATGACAGTATGTGAATCAAAACCAAAAAATAAAAACACGATACTCTAATTACAAGGCGGCTATCTAACCTAAAACGTTGTAAAAAGTTATCTATATGGCTGACTGAAGTTTAAGTCTTTGAAAAAAGAGTTGGCTTTTAGTTAAGTAGCTATATAGTATATAGTCAACTAGCTGATTTAATTAGAAAACTGCGACACATGATCGTTTCCCTGATCCTTACTAAGAAATCAGTTACAATATTTTACAGACCATTAAATTAAACTATGAAGTGGACCTTTTTGCAAAATCCATAATCGATGGCCAAAGCTTTTGTTTATGTCTATCAAATGTTGACAGATCAATTATCTTATTTCAAACATAAGTCGCTTGTTTGGCTATGTAATTTTATTTAACTAACTTTATTCGGAGAATTTATTGAATTTACAATAAGTAAGTTTGTTAACTAGTTTGAAATCAATTATATTTGTTAATTATAAATAATGGGCTGCGCGGCGTCAAAGGTATACACTGATTCGGTGAGTTATACTGATTTTGTATCTTAGTAATAAGTTATGGTATGATCTAGAATGTGAAAATATGTAGTTGTGACTAATTTAAAAGAACAAGCAGTGTTGCCAGTGCCAGATGGTCAAATATAACACGACACAGCTCAAAAAGTAACATTTACACGAGGAAAGTAACATGACCTGTGAAACACTCGTAGATTTTATTTTATTGAGAAAAACAACATACTTTGTACTATTATTCACATAGCCAATAATAGAGAGGTAACTTTTATTGCTATTTTATTAGCTTAAAACTTCAGGAAAGGAAAGCTTAAAAAATCTGAAAAGTAACACAAAAGTAACATATTGAGTTATGTAACATGGAAGTAACATGAGAGGGTCAAAAGTAACGTAAAATGTTACTTTTGTAACATTCTGGCAACGCTGAGAACAAGACTATATTTTTTTTGTTATTGTACATTGACAAATGCTGTTATCTGATTTACCAGTGTCTTTCTCAGCTGATCAATTCATAGGAATGCACTTAGCGATATTTTAGAAGAGTTGTCAAATGTAGTTCTCAGATGTCATTTGATTTTTAATCTCATTTGCTAAAAATTTGTTTTCTCTATATGATATACTAGTTTGTTTTAATCGAAATAATTTATTGCTTATTAAATATTAACAAATGAGTCTATATTTTTTTATCGAATTCAAACTTCGCTTTACTGGACCTCTACTTATTAGATTGACAAAAAAAGGTTTCGCATGTTATTTTAAAAAAAAATATAGTGAATGTAATTGGTCTTCTGAAATGCATCATCATCTTACAGCTAAGAGTTGTCGCCTAGTTGAGACCCTAGTTAATTATTAAACTTCTTAATTTAAAATCAAGTAGAGAAGTTTATTTTTGCATCTCGATGCACGAAAGTATTCCAAAGTATCACCCAGAAGTTCGGCATTGAATATAAATTAACATCATTGTGATTAAACAACAGGATAACTAGTTGGAATAAGTAAAAAAATAACATAAAATATTAGTTCCAAAAATATAACAATCGCTACGTTTTATGAAATCTTAGGCCGCCGCGACCTGGCCGATTACATAGAACGGTGGCCGCTGGTCGCTGGCCGCTAAGTGCGTAGGGGCTATATAGCGATTGCTATAAAAGTCCAGAATTCACTGGCCGCCGCGGCCAGGTCGCGGCGACCATGGTCGCCAGTGCGTAGGCGGCCTTAGTTATTTGCAATCATTTATCTATCCTACCAATAATGTTTTTTTCGATTCATCTTGATATCTGCTGGATAACTCTCCCAAGAATTAATGATTTTGTTGGCCCATTCTTCAAACATACAACTATAATTTGGTCCGTGTCTCTTCTCGTAAATAATATTCATGTCGTATTCGCCGCCTTAAAGGTCAAACGAAAGTTATTTTATATTGGAATTTTGTTTCGTGTGAGCGAGACATTTTTGCAATTAGAAGAGATACGGACAAGATTATCGTTATCAGTGTGAAGAGTTAACCTCCTGCATTGCTTTTATCATCATCAATCATGAAATAAATTTTCATGTAAATCTGGTGGCGGACTTTATTAATGATGAAAGGAAGTATTTAAAACCGTTCTATCTGGCGTGGGTTCAAATCCTAGGTCGGACTAACATCAATTTGGCATTTACAAATTCATGTGTGTGGTAAATTTATCACGATTGTTAACGGAGAGTTAAAACATCTAGATGAACTTGACTATGGAACAGTGTATTTGTACGGCGATAGGTCTGCCCCCTATCACGTGAGTACACAAGTTCAGAAGTATTGGTATTGTTGGTGGTAGGTGCGGGAATATACGACGTAAACGTTTGAGTTGAGATGAGTAAAAACTTCTTGAGCTACCTAATGTATTCCTGAATGCAACCTATCTTTTTTTAAGTCGTATGTCTGGTGTACTACCGGAGTTGTTAAAAGGAAACACATTTTTGGGGATAAACTTAAGTCATACAACAGTGCACTTTTATTAAGAGGCAGTATGCTAGCCCTCTACCGCGTTAACAGACATGTAAAAGGTTTTCTGAACGTAAAGTGATGAAATGTTTCAACGATCAGAAGAACTAGTATCTACCACTGTTTTACGAAATACAACGTGAATACGATTTTACGTGCGTACGAATTCGAGATTTGGCGAAATGCTCATATGGGCACAATATTTAAGTTAAAGCTAAGACTCTCAAAAACACGAGACTACTTTCAAACCGTTTTGATAAGAAAATTTACTATCTTTGCTACCCTTAGGTACCTATTGATGTCTATTTAATCTAAGGCTAAGTATATTTAATCTGACCAATAAGCTATCTAATGTCTATACAATTACAACAGCAAGAACCAGAATATGACATGACTCCAATCCGACACCTGCCAGTGATCTTCGTAAACGGCGTGCCAGGAGCCGGCAACCAGACTGTGGCACAGACCATCTCCAACATAACTGGATACACGATGATCAAGCCTGGCGATCTCGTACGGGAAGAGGCTCAAAAAGATTCAGACCGGGGACGTTTCATAGCTGATAAAATCAATAATTCGGAGTGTGTGCCAGAGGTGAGATTGTAAATAGTTGATAGGTCTAACGAAGTTAAATTCTTCAGGGTTAAAATCATTAAACAGGTTTTCTTTTTTAAATTCAAACAATTGACATGAAAAGTATTGATCCAACTTTAAGATGAAATTAGATATCACTGCAGTTTACTGTTTTAATTTTTTTGTAGTTACATAACTTTGTAACTTAGGTAAATTTTAAGAGAGCACAGCATGCTGTTTACTTCACCTTGCGAATATATTAGTACTATTTAATGCCGACACATCGTCCTAAACTATGATACTGTTCATTTCAGCAAGTTATCATGAATCTCATAAAGGAAGCGTTACTCAGTCACAAGGAGGCAACAGGCTTCATCTTGGTTGGTTTCCCGAAGAACTCCCGGATGTCAGTGATGTTCAACAAACAAGTGAAATGGCCCGAAAAGGTGGTTGCCCTTGAGGTTGATAACGAGGTACAAGTTTTTTTGCCCCTGCTTACAGCATTTTAATTAAAGCTAGTGCCATAAGTTAAGAGGAATAAGATCAGGTGGAAAAGCATTTAAGATTTCTAGATGCATTCTAATAAGTTTTACTTTTCGAGGATCCTGTGGGAAAGAGAATGCGAGTTTACCTTGTTTTCTATCTAACTCTACCTCTTACATCAACTCATTACAACGTAGTTTATGACCGAATGTTGTTGGATAATATTGACGATGTATATCGTTCGGCCTCCAGGTAGCAACAACAAGACTAGAGCGCAAGTTGTCGGAGCTGGGCAGGTCTCCGTCGGAGATCAGGGCAGCGCGGCATATCGTTAAGGAAGCGGCTCACACCGTCAAGAGTGTTCACAAACGATTCGGTGGACAGGTTGTCACAGTAAGGACGCATCTTATACCTCATTCGGTTTAAAATGAAGGAAGTAGTAAAATGCATGTGACCTTACAAAAAGATCATATTCTAAATTTTGATGATTATGATGTAAAAGATAAACCTAGTGCATAGGTTACTAATAAATAAAGGAAAGAAAAATTTTACACGTGGGCTCAATTGGCAGAGCGTCGGGGCGTATACCCGAGGTCGCGGGTTCGATTCCCGCCTGTGTCGAAATTTTTCTTTCCTTTATTTATTCTTTATTTATTAGTAATAATCCCCACATGAGGTTTTCATGAACAAAAAGATTTAAATTAGTGCATAGGTTATTGATAGCGCGGACACTTTCCAAAGAACTCGAAAATCTTCGGATGTGAGAAGTTTTCTAGTTTTATCTGATCCATATTTTTTTCAACAGGTAAATAGCACCGATAACCCAACATCGATAGCACAAGCTTTAAAAGAAGCTCTTGCGGACACGATGAAATCTGCACAGGCCAAAACACCGTCTTCAACGACAACACCAGAAATTAAGGTACTTGTTTCATTTATAGTGGATCCAACATGTACATACATGCATATACTCACACTGTTAGTTCCATTTGGGGTAGACGATACTGTCGATCGCCACATTGTACCCCCTTGGCAAAGCTCTCAAACTTATCCCAACCCATCATAACATCCTTTTCAATTTTTTTACAATATTATCTCTTAGGTTGCTTTTATCACGAAATTTCTGACTTGATCATACAACCAAACATTACATCTATTGTTGTACATCCAAGATTTGCTGCCATCCATAAGCGTAGGACAGCATTTTGCATTGCCCGGCTCTTTTTGGAACACTGATTCCATTTTGTAGTATTACCCTTTTTTAATCTTCTTTCAATTTTATTTGTCGCATTTTCTAGACTTACTAAACAAACTTACCAGATTATCATCCAAATTAGCAACTTAACCAAATATAATATTGCTCCCATTTCAAATTGAGTTTGAAGAGTTGTATTTGTATCTTGCTTTTAGTATCATCATTTGTCGAGATCATTTTATATTTAATTACCGATATCATTTCTAAATAAGACACACTTCTTGGATCCTAAAACATCACGCTTCTTACAAAGAACAGAAATAAAAAATCATTGTTTGTAGGAGGATGAAAAATCGCTACCAAACGTAGAAATGCAGGAGCGGGCAGACGAGTCCCCGGCAGCCAAGCGGGCGGCGCCGGTCCCGCGCGAGATCGAAGTCAGCCAGTAGGACGCAGCCGCGCCATCATTCGGATACGCTTTAAATATTTTTGCTATATTACATGTTGTTATTCGCTACTTTGCTTGTTTTCTTTGGTATTGATTAATTATATCACTTTGGGTTATAGTGGCTATACACGCTACGAGAAATCGTTACGATCAGACTGTACAGTTAATCAATTGAACATTTCTCGTATTGTTCGGTTCGACTGCACTGATTTATAAAATCGGACAAAACTGCACAGTTTTATAACATACATGTAGCAATTTATCGGGGGAATGCTCCGCAGTTACACCACGCTGTTCACCCAGTGTAACTGCGGAGCATTTTTTTTCTTCGTAGTTACACCAACGTCTTTTTGACATAAATTTGACAGCTCTACAGATAATATATATGATCATAGACGAAACATGTTGTGGACTCAATACCGTATTTGGACTTGCGAAATTTTGTTGCGCGTGTTCAAAATCATCAAGAGGTAAAAACACTTAGATTATTTTTGCAAAATGTTGCTCATTTTAAACAATATTCTTATTACTCTGCAAGTACTAGGAGTTCATAGGTTCATTAGAAATATCTCTAATGCAGGATTGATTTTGTATGCATATCTCAGATTTTCAATATTCATTGGACTGAGACAAAAATTAAACATTATAAGTAGTTTTTTTATTTACTTTATTTACAATCTGCACTTAATTTATTTGTTTACACTAGTTAACAGTGATTCTTATTTCTCATTTGAAAACAATGGTTAAAGATAAAATACGCAGACATATATAACAATGTCACTGTTACCAATATATATAAAAAAAATAACAAAATAGAACCGACTTCACATTTAATTGACAGAAACTTCATTCAACTCGGTAGAAAATATTCCTTACAAAGCAATGTAACTAAATCAAAATAGCTTTTGTTTTTGACCTCCAAAAATGTATAAAATTAAAATTATCGTCAAATCTCCCGACTTTTTAAAAAAAATATAAAAAAAATAAACTTGGTATTCAGTCACGGATGTTTTTACTAAAGATTTTTGAACGCCGAAATGAACGTAAATTTTCCAATTTTCGGATGATCAGGTGATTCAAGCCCGTAATATCCTTCCAAACTGGGTTAAATGTTACAAATTAAATTTGTGAGTTTACCCCCCGTAAACTCACAATTTTAATACTCCGTACTTGAAGCCAAGCGCTACGGAGGCAGGCATATGACTTTATATGATTTTATTAAATATTTCTAATGAACCTATGAACTCCTAGTACTTGCCGAGTAATAAGAATTTTGTTTAAAATGAGCAACATTTTGCAAAAATAATCTAATAGTCCAAGATCCCAGTGCCGCCAGACCTACGTCATTTTAGCAAAGCTAAAATTTTGATATTTTATAGTCTAGTATGTAGTTAGGAGCGTATGCATACTTACTAGCTCGAAAGCGGGGCCCTTTCACAGGTAGCGCGAACTAAAGGTGTTTCAAAACTGTACTCACCTACGTGAAAGTAGAAAGGCTCATATTTAAATATATTTTTGGAAATATTATCAGAAGTAGATAATTGTTATTGCCAGACCGTTTCTGTGGGCCATTACTTCCGCCAGACGTTATAAACATTATTTAAAAATTAGGTAAACTACGTCATTTTAGCAAGCCTCAGCTTTACATATATAACTACGTGATACTATTTCCAAACTTTTTGTAAGCAGCCAGACCAATCCAATGGGCCAATTATTCTCCCAGACACCTCAAAGTTTCCCTGTGAGTGCGGGCGTGAGGGCGTTATTCGTGCGCTTAAGTTCGAGTGAAAACAATACATGGCTTTATAATACAGATAATTGAATTGATGGTTATATTATTAGTTTATTTATTCTCTAATAAATAAACTTAGCTCAGAAAAAGCTATCTGATGATTGTGGCGATTTTCATGCCAAATTCCTTTTGTTGCTTTTTTATTTGATTTCATTTTGTTGGTAAAGTCTACTTGACAAATATAATGGTAAAAAATGTTAGGCTGGGCACAATTTTCAACTTTTTGGAGTAAATCAGGAGAGCTGTCATTCTCTTCTAAAAAGCTTGATAGAAATTTTGATTTCTCCGTACGATGTAAAGGCTGTCTTTTATTACGATGTTTTTTTGTCTTTTGGTCACAAAAAATACAAATAATGTTTGCAGTTCCACTGCCTACATTACTATCAACTAAATCCAAGTTTTCTAATGGTATGATGTTTTCATGAGAAGTTGATGGTAAAGGTTCAGAGAACTCAGGTATAGAAGTGTGCTCAGTAGGGTTTCTCATTTCTCGAACTTTTTCATTTCCCGGAGCACGAGAATTCTCGACCACTATTTCCCGGGAATTCCCGGGTTGTCGAGAAATATGGAAATTTTTAAAAAACAATGTGTGATTTAACAAAACTACGCTTTTTATGTAATATTCAACAACATGTTAAGCTTCAATGATCGCCTGTGTCATACCCTAACTTCTTATGATAAAAGACTATGTCATCAAGGCTTCAAGATTTCGTCTTCCGTCAGTAAGGACCAATCTAGGAACTCACTCCCCTATTTATCGCATGTGTTCGTCAACTAACTCAGTTCGATCTCTTTAAGATATATTTAATGATAGCTTGGCAGCCGTGAAACACTCATTATCAATTTATTATAGTGCTCCATATTTATTAATTTTTTTGAGTATTTTTTTGAGATTTTTTATCTTTTTCATCTTCTTTTTCATGCCTTGTTGTCTAATTTTTATTTAAATTTTTTAGTGTTCTTAGTGTTTAATTTTTAATGTATTTTTTTGTTCTTGTGTTAACAATCATGCATTATCTACATCAAGTAGAGTGCAAAAGAAAAACATGTCGTTAATATTGTTGTATTGTTACTTTCCTAATGTTGAACTTGGTTTTGTAGATCAATAAAAAAAATATATATTTATTAATCAACAACGTTTATTTTTAGTTTCATTTGACTTTAAGTATAGAAATCTTTAATTAAGCGAAATAAGATCTAGCGAGATCTTTTAATCATTATTTCTACAAACAATTAGTAGTTAGCAAACAAATAAATAAATAGTATTTTTCTTTGGAAAAAACAAATAAAATATGTTCTAAAAACAATGTCATCATGTCACCACAGTAAAACTTAGTACCTTACATACTAAGTAACTTACTTTTAGTCTCTTTATGTACTACAAACTTTATAATTATGTAGCATAAAATAAAACGTCAGTTTTTCAGTCAGGCATAAAAAAATAACATTCAGCCTAGCTTAATAATTACGAGCAAGGTACCTTAGTTTAGTCTTTGTATCAACTATTCAATATTTCTTATAAATGGATAGTCTTTTCGTTACTTAAGTAAACAATAGAACCTAATAAATAATTAATAATCTTGTAGTTATAATGACAATCACAATTTAAAGCGAAACTGCTTCAAAAGCTAGCCCACTAAGTCTTGTTATGAATGAAATAAGCCTTTAAAAATACGAGAGCGTTTATAGCATCATCTGACAATCGGTTTCGTATTTTTGTCACAAAGTTTTCAGACAATGAGAAAACCCGTTCATTTTCTGTCGATGTAGGTTTTGCTGACATAACAGCATTATACAAGTTTTCCAGATTAGGTGTTCTTTTGCCAGTTGATTCATATAATCGTGAGGAAACCCACATGGCTGAGTTGTACTTAGTCATGTGACAGTGTATTCGTACAAAACGGCGATAGGCCTGCCCCCTATCACGTGAGTACACTGTCTAAGCAAAACGTGGGTACCTTCTCTGGAAACTAGATGGCGCTTGCCATGTGAGTTCAGGAGTATTGGTACCTCTGCCAACCCCTTCGGGGATAAACGGCGTGAACGTTTACGTTATGTTATGTTATGTTTATTTTTTAATCTTTTATGTAGTGTTGGCTTCAAATATCACTAACCTATTTTAAAATAAAAACACATAAAGACATATGTGTGGTTAATTTATCATGGTTGTTAACGGTGAGGGAAAACATCGTAAGGAAACCCACATGGCTGAGTTTTACTTAGTCATGTGACAGTGTATTCGTACAAAACGGCGATATGCCTGCCCCCTATCACGTGAGTACACTGTCCATGCAAAACGTGGGTACTCTGAACACCAGGTGACAAAGTCACGTGATGTTCAGAAGTATTAGTACCTCTGCCAACCCCTTCGGGGATATTCGGCGTGAACGTTTATGTTATGTTAATTCATATAACTGAAACTCTTTTTTAATCAAGCTTCTTGTTAAAACAGTTTCAATATTGCTTGTAGTGTCTGTGGTGGTCACTCACACACCGCGACGCACGCGCAAGCGCTTTATTAAGTTTTTTGAATTTTAGACTGAATTTCTCGATTTCTCGACTTCTCGACCACTTTTTTCTCGTCTCGAGTAAGGCAAAATTTCCCGGGAATTCTCGGTCCGAGAACTCTCGAAGAGAAACTCTAGTGCTCAGGTATTGTACTGTGATCAGGTAAAATAATATTTACTGGATTGGATGACTGTACAGCGGATGGCTGTTGTCCTGTAGACTCTATGTTGACTGTAGATGAAGACACAGTACACTGATTTTCTGTAGCACACGAGGACGAATCTTTTAAATCAAGTTTTGTTGTACTTGATTTTGACTTATATTTTTTCATTAAACCTGTAAATGACTTATAACACTCTCTGTGGTAACCACATTCAAATAACTCAACAGGAAGAATAATATCTTTGAATTTTAAGTTGTGTTCTTTCCTAAGCATTAAAATATTTCGACAATGTTTCAATCTATCTTCAGTAAATAATAGTAAATGTCCATCAGACTTATGACAAAAAACACAATTTAATAAATTGGCCATTATATCTTCACAAACACTTCAAATATTATAATTTTGAAAATTACAACTCGCGTTACAAACGTTACAGCAGCTGCGCGAACATATACTAAATAATCTTTCACAAAAATAGACCCCAGCAAAAGAGATAGGTAAACGTAAACTATGGCAACGCCGCTCTTCTGTGTATTAGTGTCCCTTTTTGACAAACTATGACAACAATGCGCTAAACGCTAAAACACATATAGTGTT
>CAUYWD010000081.1:0-19773 GCA_963576735.1 Bedellia somnulentella
CTAGTGTTGCCCAAATTCAGTCTTGGTCTTGCAGTCTTGGTCTTGTTCTTGCGTTTTTGCAAGACCAAGACCAAGAACAAGACCGCGTATTTTTAGCAAGACCAAGACCAAGACTGACCGTGCAAGACTTGAGCAAGAACAAGACATAGCCTGCAAGACTCTTGCGTCTTGCAGCTAGGACTTAGCGCTATTTCACTGAGTAGTTAGGTGTAACAGTTCGGTGGATAGGTAGGTACGCTTAGGAATTCGGTATGCAAAGTTTTTTTTTGGTATTTATTAAATATTTTTAATCGATAGTAAACACGGAAATAAAAGACTAATTTGAATATTTTCCATTTAAAATAAGTAGTTGTAAAGTTATGATTTTTTAAAGATTGTTTAACTTATGTACTTTATGATGTCATCGATCGATAAAATCACGTAGCGACATGCAAATGAAGCGAAATGTTTCATAAAAATGGTGCTGATTGCCAAACATATCACGAATTTGTGATGTCAAATGAAATTATTACGATATTATACTAAACAAACCTATTATTTTCGATATTTAATAAATAAACTGCAAAACCGTATGTCTTTGAAACAACATTGAAGGTCAAACACTGTTACAGTTTTTTGACAAAATAACAGTCATATTAGCTTCAATTATCAAAATTTAGTTTATAACCATAATATCTCGAAATGATTTTGTAATCAGCATCACTTTAGTAAAACTTTGCATACCGAATTCTATGAAACGCAAAAAACTGTATCAAAGAATATGAAAAACTGGACCTATGCGCATTACGACTAATACCATTAACATAGCGAATAAAAATATTATTAAAATCAAACTGAGTGCATGCATAGTTATGTTTTAACCATCGGCACTTTGATAATGCGGCATCAAAGGTTTTGTACTTACTTCTCAAAGAAATTTGCCGCTTTTCGGAAGTACATGGTTATGATACACGCGCCGGCGGCTTCTTTTGAAATCTAAAACAATCGTTGCCGCCACGCCGAAATTATAACATTTCACACTATTTGATTGCCATATATTTGACGCCATAGGGCGTAGCGTAGGTATACTCATGCAAAATAATTTCGAATTTTTTTACACGCTTTATATTATTGTTTGATTTGCGGCGGCATCCTTATCATAGAGCCGGTACGTGGCGAGGCGGCGCGGTAGAAAGCAAGGAAACCATGGAAGTAACTGGAATTAAAATAAAGGAATTATTTTAATTCCAGTTACTTCCATGGAAAACGACATATAGGTGTTAGGATAATAAGCTTAGTGTCAAGCCATTTTAGGTATTCATGTAATTATCATGTCAGTCAATATCAATATCGTAATCAATATCAGTCATGTAATAGTAAAGTTTGATAGTTTAACTTGATCGGAAGTCAATTTAATATTTTATGAAAAGTAAACTTGACAAATGTCTTTTTTTTAATAACTAAGACAGACGCTAACTTAAATGGAAGTGTATTTAATTATTTTATCGGTTATCAATTTGGTTAAATATTAATTTGATTGTATTTTTGAGTAGATAACCGTTTTGACATTATATTTTATAATATAAACCAGTTGCTAGCTGGAACGGATGTTGTTTAAAACGGTATCTTAAGCGGATATCCGGTTTGGTGGAGGATTGGATAGAAAAGAGAGGAGGACGCGTAGTTTTTGTATGTGGAATTAGAAAATATTGTGAATAAGTGTGTAACGAGCAATATAATCGAGATAAGTGAAAGGATATCGAAGTTTTATTTATGTACTGACCACCCGTCTAATATAGGTCAGTTGATTTTTCGAATTTCTTATCAAATCTTCAGTTATTTATTAATCTGCTTGATCTTTACTATGGCTATATTCATTCAAGCTCACAATGTTCCAATTCTAATACGTTTTTCTAAGATTTAAAGTAAACTTTAATAAATAGTAATAGAATTATTAGTCGTATTAGACTTAATAGTAATAGGTAATTGCAAGACTTGCAAGACTCTTGCTGCAAGACCAAGACCAAGACTGGGAGCGCAAGACCAAGACCAAGACCAGGTGTATTGGCGCAAGACCAAGACCAAGACTGGCTAAGTCTCGTCTTGTTCTTGCGTTTGGGCAACACTACTGCCAACCCCTTCGGGGATATAAGGCATGAACGTTTAAGTTTGATACTTAATTATCTCCTAATGTGTATCGGTCAAATTATCGTAAATCAATCTATCTACACAATGCATGAAAGTACTGTGAATGTAAATATGAATCATACGAGAAATTGATGGAGAGCAAATTGGAGATAAAATACTGTTCATTATCATTACAACGCTACAACTAACCCAGCAGCGAAAAAAGTGGCAACCAATAGATTGCCTATGCAAGTAAAACAAATGGCATGATATTGTGATAACATAAGTTCCGTGTAATGCCGGCTTAATGTACTACTAATGTACTACCCCTCTCTACCCGCGCGAATCGTAAGAGGCCAATAAGGGATTGGGGCTTTTTAAAATGGTTTTTGGGCGATGCGTTAGGAGATCCATCACCAACGATACTTTATTTCTATCATCTTGTCCCCTATTAACTTCCAAAATTGGCGGAGGAGTGTCTAGCTCTGAAGCTCTGGCTATGATTATTCGTAGAGCTGGTAAGGTGCCGAGGTCCAGGGGTCCGGGAGGTTCAATATCCAGGAATAATGAAACTAGCTTGTTATCTCTTCAAATTCTGTATTAGTTGTGTTCATTTGAATAATTGGGCGTTACAAGTGCCCTCTGTATAACAATAGCGGAGCTTCTAGAATACATAGCAATCGACCGTTAAAACGGTACTTTATTAATTCAAATGTTTCTGGAAGAAACAGAAAGTTCTAATGTTCCTAACGGTTGTTTTACATTGATCGAGACTATTCTTTATTACGTAATTTACTAGCGACATCTGTTGAGCAATAGTAAATCTAACTTAACATATCAATATCAATATGCCTCTGATGGTTTTAATGTACATACTTTTACACCAGATGTCGCCACCTATAAAATACAGTCCTTTTAATTATATTCTTAACCAACCCTTTGGGAAAGGCGCAGCACTATGTTATGATAGTGCGGCTTAACATGTTCCCCACAAAAGGCAGTGTATTTTTGGTATGGTGAAGTAACATATATGACCCTGGCCTACCTAACTGACAAGCCTATACTTACTAATCTAACTTTGAATTAAAACACAGGAATAATAAAGATTTATTGGTAAACATAAATTGATTAAAAACGGAACATAACTTATATCTAACTAATTCTAAATGTTTTCTTTCTTCATCTGGACTTCCGGCCTTGGGATTTCTTCGTCGGCGTTGTGTCTAATGATCAGCTTGGAACGGATAAATCTTTAATGTTATATATTCTGGTAATTTTTTGGCTTCTTAAACTTCAGTATTACTTAGTAATCTTCGGTAATAATTTACTGCTAGTTTCCGCTAATTGAGTTCAGTAATTTAATTCAAGTATGGTCTCGGTGTAAGGGCTCAAATAGTGTGGCGTTCTTTGGATTGCCCTTTCTGATCTCCCGAACCCTGGACGTCTGCATTCAACTTCCCAAATTTACATTTGTGATGGTAGTGGTAACGGACATATATTGTTGAATGCCCGCTTTATAAGTCCGTTGGCTGTTTTAATTGTAGCCACTCGACCGACGTCATCCGCCCCGAGGTGAGCTTGCTCGATCTTCCCCAGGCGCCACTGACACGGCGGTGCCCTGCTGTCCTTGATCAGCACGATGGTCCCGGGTTTCAAAGCTGGACCCTTGGAACTGCGCCACTTTAGCCGCTGTTGCATTAGGCCAATGTATTCGCTGGACCACCGCCGCCAGAAGCTCTGGTACATCTGTTGGAGTTGACGAAACAGTGTTAACTTCGATTCTGGTACATCAGTCAGGTCGTGGTCTGGGAGGGCTGTCAGTGATCGGCCCAATAAGAAGTGAGCTGGCGTTAAGGTTGGGAAACTGTCAGAATTGGAATTGGGTATGGGACAAAGAGGTCGGGAATTTAGGATTCCCTCTATCTGGGTAAGTGTTGTTGAAAACTCCTCATATGTGAGTAATGCATTACCTAAAACTCTTTTTAAATGAAGTTTGCAGGATTTAATTGCAGCTTCGAAAAGACCTCCCATATGTGGTGTATATACTGGGTTAAATTGCCATATTATTCCTTGATCGCTTGCAAAATCCATATAAATACCTGAGTTATTTTTTAAAGATTGATAGAGACTTTTAATTTCATTATTAGCTCCATGAAATGTCGTCCCGTTGTCGCTTACTAATTTAGTTGGTTTACCGCGTCTTGACATGAACCGCCTGAATGCTGCTATGAAAGCTTGTGATTCAAGCCCTGAAATCAGCTCTATATGTACCGCCTTTGTGCTGAAACATACAAACAAGGCAATCCAACACTTATAGGTTTTATAGCCACGTCCACGTCTATCGCGAATATTATATGGTCCTGCATAATCGATTCCTGTAACAGAAAATGGTAACGACGGTGTCACGCGTTCTTTAGGTAAGTTGCCCATTATCGGTACAGTTGTACTAGGTTTGGCCCTGAAGCATGTTATGCATTCCCTAACAATCTTATTTGCTAAGCTCTTACCGTGTATCGGCCAGTACCTCTCGCGCGTGGCTGACAGCAACGATTGTGGACCGCCGTGAAGTAATCTAACATGTAAGCTCTGCATGATAATTTTTGTGAAAATGTGGTCATGTGGTAAGATTATTGGGTGCTTTTTCCTATGTGTGAAGTTGGATAGTTTCAATCTGCCCCCTACTCTAATAAGACCTTGTTCCATCAAGGGATCTAATGTTATTATTGTTGATTGTGCTGGAATTGGTTTACCTTTAGTAAGTAACTGATATTCCTTTTCAAAATGATTTCTTTGTATGTGTTTAATAATAAAATACAAAGAATTATTGAGTTCATTTACTGTAATATTACCGGTTAATTTCTTTTTATTTTTTAAATTATAAATAAATCTATGTATGTATGAAAAAATTCGAATTATTTTATTATCATTAGAAAATTTATAGATTATAGTATCGATTAAATTAATATTTTTCTTTTCTAAGATTGTGTTACAAATTTTATTAATTTTTGTTTCCGGTAGGGGTGTCTGAAGAAGTGGTGGTGTATTATTAGGCCATTCTGTCATTGGTTTACTAAGCCAATGTGGTCCTTGCCACCACAGTGAATTATTAACTAACTTTTGAGGTTGACAGCCCCTGGATAACAGATCAGCTGGGTTGTCCCCCGAACAGACCCAGTGCCAGTCCTCCTTCTTTGTTATTTTTTGTATATCTCTAACCCTATTGCTTACGTAACAATTTAATTTGTGTGGTTCGGTTCTAATCCATGCTAACGCTATGGTAGAATCTGACCAAAGATATACATTGTTAACTTCGTGTCGTATAGCCTTCTTTACCTTTTCTGATAGGTTTGCTAGTAAATGGGTGGCCTGTAACTCAAGTCGGGGCATGGTTTCCTTTCTCGCTACCCTTGACTTGGCACATAATAGGTGGACTGAAATTTTATAATTATCAGTTATAGTTCTTATGTAGATGGCTGCACCGTATGCCTTTTTCGCACTATCGGAAAAGCCATGTAATTCGATATACTGAGTATTAATTTGCTTCACATGTCTAGGTATTTTAAGAGTATTTATGTATGTAAGGTCTGTAATAAATTTTTCCCACTCGGTTTTCAATTCGCTAGATAATGGTTCGTCCCATCCTAAATTTAGTTCTACTATTTTCTTAATAAATAATTTCGCTATTATCATAGTAGGACCTAACAAACCTAGTGGGTCAAAGATGGAGGCTGCGCTTGATAGCGTTATCCTCTTAGTTAAAACCTTTGGCACAGGCTTCTGTTCGAGGGTGTACAGCATATTGTCTGTATCACTAGACCATGCTAACCCTAATATTTTATGATTTGTGTCTCCTAGTTCAGTCAGTGTGGTCTGTGTAGTGTTCTTATTTTTACTCACGGTTTCTAAGATGCCATACTCGTTGGATTTCCACTTCCTAAGATGGAAACCTGCTCCCTGTAGTATACTGTCGATATTTGACACAGTTTTTACTACCTCCTCTCTGTCGTCGCTGCCATACAGGAGATCATCCATTAGAAAGTCTTGGGCTATTGCGTTGGCTGCCTCTGGAAATATGTGTTTATTTTCGTTGTATAATTCTAGTAGGCATCTAGTTGCTATATAAGGTGCTGACCTTAGGCCAAAACTTAATGTCGTTAACACATATGTCTCCAGTCTATCCTTTTGGTTCTCACGCCATAAGATACACTGGAGTCCCTGTTGCTCTTTATCAATATGAATTTTTGTATACATTCGTTGAACATCAGCGTTGACCACATATTGATACATACGGAACCTTAAAACAATATTAATGAGGTCGTCTTGCAATATGTCTCCTTTATACTGTATGTCATTTAATGATATGCCCGTAGAGGTGGGGCATGATGCATCAAACACCACTCTTAATGGGGTGGTGACCTTTTGGAGATTAAGTATTCCATGATGTGGTAAATAATTAATTGGTTTTATATTTGTATTTGATAATCTTACCATGTTACCTTCATCCTCGAATTCTCTCATGAATTGTGTGTAGAGATTTTTATATTCTAAATCTCGCTGAAATTTTCTTTCAAGGCTTATCATCCTTTTATATGCGATATTATGTGAATTTCCTAAGGAAGTTGATGGTAATTTCAACGGAAGCTTGACCACAAAGTTTCCCTTACTACTTCTAGTGTGCTCCTTAAATGTTGATTCACATACTTCTAGTTCTAGGTTATCTATTTGACATTTGTCCAATTTATCCATGTTCCAAAATTCGTTAATTTTGTTTATTATAAAATTGCAATTAATTTGGTTTGAAGGTGTAGGGTGACTTACAGCCCCCGTTACCACCCAACCTAACTTGGTCTTTTGAAGTAAAGGAAGACCTGTCCCTAATTTGTGTTGCCCTACACAAATTAAATTATAGAACAGTTCAGCTCCTATAATCATATCTATCTGTGATGATTTATAAAATGTTTCATCTGCTAGTTTGAAACGTTTTGGAATTTTTATTTGTTGGACACAGGTTGTTTGCACTGGTAATTGACACAAAGTGGGTACAATAAGACATTTTAACTCTGTACTAAACGTATTATCTCTCGAATTAATCTGTACTATACAATAATGTGTGATATTAGTTGAACCTCCGTTAAAGCCCATCACTTCCATATCGATATCGTACCTCGGTATATTTAATTTGTCATACGCACCTTGTGAAATGAAGTTTGACTGCGCTCCGGTATCCAGCAGAACCTTTAGAGTAATATAACGATTATGGTCGTCCTTGGCTTTTATTTCGGCTGTGGACATTAGTATGGTTTGGTTAAATAAAGGAATGGATTGGTTATTAATATGGGTTTGGTTGTTAATTGGCATAATTTGGTTATTTTGTGGTGTTATTTGGTTAATAGGTATAATGGTTTGTTTCGTTATTGGTACGGTTTTGTTAAATTTTAGGGACGCCGTGTTAATCACAGTCGACCCCTGTTCTCCACTCGGTGGTGTGAACATTGTAGTTTTACCTCTCGTATCATCATGAAGGGTTGTGTGGTGCTTTCCTTTACACTGTCGACACGCACTCGCTCGACATGTACTGACACTGTGACCTGCTCGAAGACAGTTTATACACAGCTTTAGTCTGCGAACAATATTATTTCTAGCACTTACGTCCAGAGCCAAGAACCTAGTACACTGTGAAATATGGTGACTTAAATTACAATGTGGGCATTTAAATTCTCTCAAAGTAGGTATTACCTTAGTATATTTTCCTATATTACTATTTATTTTTGTGGAGGTGGCTACATTACTAGGACTGCTTGTATTGGATTGCCCCATCTGCACCGTTTCCAGCATATCCGCTTGTTGCCGGAGGAAGTTTTTGAATTCCTGTAAATTAGGCAGAGTTTTACCACAATTTCTCTCTTCCCACCGTCTTACTAAATTATGATCTAGCTTAGGGGTGATGAAGTACACAATAAGAATATCCCAGTGTTCCACCGGGATGTTCATCCCGTGCAAGGTTCTTAAATGCTTTGAGATATTGTCTACTAACCCTCTCAAGGCGTTAGCTGTATTGGGAACCTCTGCGATATTAAATAAGGCATTCAAATGGTTATGTACTAAAATCTTTTTATTATTATAACGCTCACATAGCAATGACCATGCGATATTATAACTTTCTTCTGAGTAATCTAGGGCTCCTATCACTTCTAAAGCGTTTCCTTTTAAACACGCCCTTAAATATTTGTATTTTTGTATAGACTTAAGCGTTCCCTTATTAATTATAGCATCGAATGTATCTCTAAATTCTAGCCACTCCTTAATATCCCCATTAAAGGTTGGTAAAGGTATATCGGGGTATTTAATTGATTCTACAGGTTCTTGGACATTAATTATCGAACTTTGAAGACTTGTTTCGTTATGATTTTGACTAATTAATCGTTTAACTATTGAAATTAATTTATAATAACTATTTTCATACAATTCCCTAGTATTTAATTCCTCATCTAAGTTATTACTTAAGGTTTCAATTTCACTTTGAAGGGAATCGAACTCCTCAAAGGTTTTTTCTAACTTTTCACTACGGAGACCCATTTCCCTTAACTCGTCTGCACCCAGACGGTTCATGTCAAGGGTGCTGACCCACTTTTTAAATAAAGTGAGTTTCAGTTTACAAGTAGATCGCTGTTTTTTAAGGATTTTTAATTTGTGACCTTCAGGTTCTATTGTTGGACCTTCTTCGTCACATTCTTGGTACATTTCACCCGCGGGATTATTGTTTAGGATACTCATCCCGAGCTAAGACACGTTATTCGTGGATAGATATTTAGTATATCTGATCGAAAAGCGTTTACGACGCCTTCCTCTTTTCAAGCTACTAAGACACGTTATTCGTGGATAGATATTTAGTATATCTAATCGAAAGGCGTTTACGACGCCTTCCTCTTTTTAACGGGTAACGGTATAAATTTTAGAACGGTATAGCAATAAAATGACAATTAACACAGTTATAAATGGACACAGCGATAAACATAAGCGGTCTAAACTAGATTTTAACGAAATAAAGAGGAATTCAATTACAAATACAACATAACCTCCCAGACAGAGTTAACCCTAAAGGAATGAGGAAAGATAGGAAAAAACAACCAACTCACGATTTCAGGCCGATACTTAGCCCTCTCACAATCCTGGTAGCTTCTCAATCTTCTCCTTCGGTGGTTTTTCGGTCTCAAAAAAAAAACGACGTAGTCTCAGCAGGATTCCAGCTATTTTCTCTCAGGTATTTACTTTTCTTCCTTTTTTACGTTGGGCGCCAAATGATTACTCGTAGAGCTGGTAAGGTGCCGACGTCCAGGGGTCCGGGAGGTTCAGTATCCAGGAATAATGAAACTAGCTTGTTATCTCTTCAAATTCTGTATTAGTTGTGTTCATTTGAATAATTGGGCGTTACAAGTGCCCTCTGTATAACAATAGCGGAGCTTCTAGAATACATAGCAATCGACCGTTAAAACGGTACTTTATTAATTCAAATGTTTCTGGAAGAAACAGAAAGTTCTAATGTTCCTAACGGTTGTTTTACATTGATCGAGACTATTCTTTATTACGTAATTTACTAGCGACATCTGTTGAGCAATAGTAAATCTAACTTAACATATCAATATCAATATGCCTCTGATGGTTTTAATGTACATACTTTTACACCAGATGTCGCCACCTATAAAATACAGTCCTTTTAATTATATTCTTAACCAACCCTTTGGGAAAGGCGCAGCACTATGTTATGATAGTGCGGCTTAACATCTGGCTACCCCTTTTTGGGATTTATGGCCGTGAGTATGTAACTTCATTAGGAAATAGGATTAGTATTTTATACCAAAACCTCATGTATTGCTGTATCATATTTTGATTTCGTTATTTCTCGATTTTCAGGTTCACCAAAGCCACAAAGTGATGTACATGAGTTTCTCAGGAAAGGAAATTCCACACAAAACTTACGAAGTATTGTGTCTTGCTTAATCTATTTAGAAAATCTAACTGTGCATTTTGATCGAGACTGAACTATAAAATTATCTTATTGCTAACCCAAATGTATAAGAAATAATATATACAAATATAATCAATGAGTGTTTGGTTATCTTGATGCACAGAAATTTATAATTATTCCATGTATTGAATGGTTAATTTAAGAATAAATGAATTCTCAAATAACAGTGGTTATGAGTAAGATATATGTTTTCCTATATTAGATAAGCATCATACAATTTTCGATGTAAAATTAAGTAATAAACTCTTGAAAAATGTATGTATTATACATTTTTGAATATTGTTAAATATTAACTATTAAAATACTAGTAAACTTGTATGATAGTGGTGTGGATTCAAATAAAGTTTGCACAAATATGTTTTAGGGTGCGACGATATAGACGAAATGAATTAAAGGCCTTAGGTTTGTGATTTGAAAGATTTGCCAATTAAGTCGATAGAAAAAAAAAATGGAACTGAATGGTTTTAGAGTGGCGGCCACGTACCACGACACAGTGCGTAGGTCTCCCATAAGGTGGACGAAGGTCTCGAGAAGCCTAAGCCTAAAAGCAGCAAGGACTATTCTTTATGGAGACCTTTCGGGGAGACCTATGTCTAGCAGTGGACGTATATAAGGTTTGATAAAGCGCAGGTCTCATGATATAACCATTCCATGGTGTCAAAATTACAGCGCCTGATGCTAAATTTGAAACAGGGATATTTGTTTTTTATAGAGTAAAACTATCTTGATATATATGTATTCCTTATTTTGTGGAATTAAAAGTATTTAATGTGGTGGGCGTATTTTTTTAGATGAATTTCTCGTTATGGTACTGGTTAAGATGTTCATAAAGCTATTTTTTTTATAAGGGATTGTGTGCTGTAGGTTGGAAATATTTGTATTGAATTTTAATATCTATAGTTTGAAGTATAATAAGCGCTATCAATTGTACCAAAAGGAATTTAATAAAAAAAGTTTTTTCATATATTTCGTTCAATAAAATACTATATTTTTTTCATTTGGATAGTAGTGTGAAATCATATAAAAATTGTTATAAAAACTGACAAAGATGGTAGCTCCAAATGTTGACCATTCTACAGTATTACGATGGATGGTTAGAAACATGTAAATAAGTGAATCTACTTCAGAGTTATCTTTAGAATATGATTGATAACAAGTTTAGACTTGTGAACCAAATTGTTGAAACTGTTTTTTTACATTTGAAATGTATTTAGTTAAGAATGTAATGTATTTGGTATGAATTTTAATGAAAGTGTTAAATAAAACTATTTCAAATATGTTTGTTTTGTTAATCATTCATGCAGACATAGTTAGAGATAGCTTTGTTTTAGTTTCTTACATAATATTCACCCTGCACAAAGATGCGATAAAATGTTTCTTATTTATTTAGAAGCTATTATCATTCTGTGTAGTGTCGGCTTAGAATAGCACTACCCCATTTCTTCCGGTGGGTGTACGTAAAAGGCGACTAACGGTATTGGGGCTTTTAAGGGATTTTCGGGCGATGCGGTTAGAGACCCATCACCAAGAACCTTTATTTCACCATCTATTCCCCACGCACCTTCCGAAAGTGGCTGAGGAATTTCTAATTCCTTAGCTCTGGCTACCCCTTTCTTGGGATTTATAGCCGAGAGTGTATGTATGTATGTATTATCATTCTTAAGACTGAAAAATGTGATTGTTAGGCGATGTGACTGGAGACCCATCACTTACTATCCTTTATTGCGATTGCCTTCTCAACTTTCCAGAGTGTCTGAGAAAGTTCTAATTATAATGCTCTGATTATCCCTTTACTTTAAGGATTTATAGCCGTGAGTATACTATATGTATTGTTCATAAATAAAAGATGTTATTAAAGGAAAGAAAAATTTCGACACTGGCGGGGTTCGAACCCGCGACCTTCGGGTATACGCCCCCGTCGCTCTGCCAACTGAGCTACAGTGTCAGTTGGCATCCAGCGCGAAATTTCTCTATCCTTTGTTTCTTTTTTTACACGTTCAAGTAGTGTTTGCGTTTCCTACCTCCGAATTTTAACTAATTCGGACGGCCACTTGTCTACCTTTTCAGATAGAATGCAAATGTTGGAAACGCCTAACTGTCACATAATTTAATGTTTTTTGACATGAATTCCTCATGTGGGGATTATTACTCATAAATAAAAGATGTTATTAAAGGAAAGAAAAATTTCGACACTGGCGGGGTTCGAACCCGCGACCTTCGGGTATACGCCCCCGTCGCTCTGCCAACTGAGCTACAGTGTCAGTTGGCATCCAGCGCGAAATTTCTCTATCCTTTGTTTCTTTTTTTACACGTTCAAGTAGTGTTTGCGTTTCCTACCTCCGAATTTTAACTAATTCGGACGGCCACTTGTCTACCTTTTCAGATAGAATGCAAATGTTGGAAACGCCTAACTGTTGGCGCTAATGCCCTATTCGATGATAGGAATACGGAATTTCGACACCAAATGAAAGAGAGTGGACTGTATAACACTATAATGAATAATTACAAGAAATATGGAAACTTAATCTACGCGGTTGCCATGCGTTCGTTGTTCGCTAATCTTAAGTAGTGGCTTAGTCACTCCATGAGCTGCCCCGCGCGCCTTGTTCGCCCCTCTTTCGCCCGCACTAATCTCAGTGTTCTGAACATACTCCCGGGGCGTTGAAGAGTTGTCTTCAATGGAATATACAGGAAGTGGACAAATGGTGTTGTATGCTCGTCGAATGACACCCTTTTTAGTTTTGATCTCGGCAACTCTGGCTTCACCGTCTTTTCCAGTAATAGTTTTGATAATACGACCAAGAGGCCATACTAGTGGAGATGTGGTTCGATCTTTGATAAGAACTAAATTCCCTTCTTCGAGTTGACCTTTAGATGTGCACCATTTGGTCCTTTGTTGTAGCCAAAAAATATATTCGTGAGTAAAGCGTTTCCAAAAATGTTGTTTTAGATATTC
This sequence comes from Bedellia somnulentella, assembly GCA_963576735.1. NCBI lineage: Eukaryota > Metazoa > Arthropoda > Insecta > Lepidoptera > Bedelliidae > Bedellia > Bedellia somnulentella. Next base: position 13,089 of record CAUYWD010000081.1, read on the forward strand.
GATGCGTTGATATCTCTGAAGATTTGTGATTTTCTCATTTGTGATCTCCTGTTGCGGTGCGAAAAGTAGAGATCTTCCAATTAGGAAATGAGCAGGGGTTAAAGGAGTCAGGTCGGTGGGATCATTTGAAAGTGGAGTAATAGGACGTGAATTTAAAATTCCTTCGATTTGAACTAAACAAGTGATCATTTCTTCATACGTAAGATGGGTTAAACCAAGAATGCGACGCAAATGATGCTTAGTTGAGCGTACAGCTGATTCCCAGAGACCCCCAAAGTGTGGCGTATAAGCTGGGATAAATAAAAAGTTTATGCCCGACTCTGACATTTCATGCGTATAATCTTGATTAAGAATGTTTGATAATTCATTGAAGGTACCAACAAACGTTGTTCCGTTGTCGGAGTAAATATTTTTGGGCTTACCCCGACGAGCTGTAAAACGGTTCAGCGCCGCTATGAAAGCTTCTTTAGTGAGGTCAGAAACAAGCTCTAAGTGGAGAGCTCTAGTCGCCAAACAAACGAAAATACAAATGTATGATTTAACAAGTTTACACCCCCTTCCCTTGCGGTCAGCAATTAAAATCGGTCCCGCGTAGTCAGTTCCAGTTTCAAGAAAGGGGAACTCCAATTCTACGCGTTCCTTCGGCAAATGACCCATAATAGGTTGTATTGTTTCCCCTTTAAATCGCCGACATTTAACACACGAACGAACGATCTTCTTAGATAAGTTGCGACCCCCTAAACACCAGTAGTTGTGCCTAACTGTGGCCAGTAGCAACTGGGGACCGGCATGGAAGAGTTTCAAATGAAACATCTTAAAGATTAAAATGCTTAAATAATTTTTACTGCACATTAATATCGGATGCTTCACATTGAATTCGTAGGACGAATTATTAAGTCTACCACCTATTCTTATAATGTCGTTATCATCAATAAACGGTGATAAAGAAAGGAGACGATTTTTATGTGAAAGCGGTTTACATGATTTAAGGCATTCGTATTCTATTGGAAATGATTCCATTTGAGCTAAGCGAATCAACTGGTTAGAAGATGCAGTCAGTTCTGAAAATGTCAAGGCTCCAATCTCTTTCGAGTTACGTTTTTTGGAGTTATTATAAAATCGGTATATGTAAGCTAAAATGCGTTGAAGTTTTGAGAAAGATGAATATTTTTGTATGAATGTGTGGAAGAATGTAATTTCAGTATCTGAATGAAATACTGCGAATGTTTCTGGAAATGTTGTAAGTTTTTGTGGTTGAGGATGTTTAGGCCAAAGTTCTTCCTTTAAGTTAAGAAAAGAAGGGCCTGACCACCAATTAACTGAATCGGTAAGTAAGTCAGCACTCAATCCTCGAGACACAAGATCAGCTGGATTTTCTTTTGTAGGGACATAACGCCATGCCTTTGTGTCTGAACTATCCTGAATTTCCGAAACGCGATTACGTATGAAGGGTTTCAACTGCACAGGGTTACAAGATAGCCAACCAAGTACGATGGTCGAGTCACACCAGAACACAGTTTTAAGAGATTTCAAAGTAAGAGATCCAAGTACCTTATTACAAAGTCTAGTGCCCAACAAGGCTCCACACAATTCTAAGCGTGGAATTGTTGTGGATTTGATGGGGGCAACTTTGCTTTTGGAAGCCAAAAGATGGACTGTAACGGAACCATCCCCGGCCACGGAACGTACGTAAATACAAGCGCCATATGCCACTGCAGAAGCATCAGTAAAAGTGTGAAGCTCAATAAAAACTGGATTTATGGTTGATATCCACCTAGGAATATTTATTTTAGATTGCTCATTTTCACTTAAATTTAAATACTGATTAGAAAGATTATTAGGGTGAATAGCTTTGATTATGTCTGTATGATTAGATTGCCATTTTCTTAATTTAAGTTGGGCTGATTCTAAGGTAGCTTTTACATTTTGGCATAAATGAATAGTGGATTCAATGGAATCTGCACCTGACAAAAAGTCATCAATATAAAAGTCTTTGGCGATGGCTTGTTGCGTTGCAGTATCAGAAGATGCTTGTGATAGCTCAAGAAGACATCTTGTACTGATGAATGGAGAAGATGCCATGCCATATGTAACTGTTCTGAGATAATATTTCTTTAATGGAAGAGAAGGATCAGTGCGCCATAGAATTTGTTGCAGTGGTATTTGACTGTCATCTACCAAAAAGTTACGGTACATTTGCATTATGTCAGCGGATACTACAAATCTATGCTGACGAAACCGAAGTAAAATTGAAAGAAGATCATCCTGTACTATTGGACCTACTAACTGTATATCATTAAGAGATTTTCCGGACGTTGTGACGGCAGATGCATCAAAGACAACGCGCAGTTTCGTAGTTGTACTGGATTCTCTAATGACACCATGGTGAGGCAGAAAATATTGATTTTTGTGTAAATGAGGATCAACATTTTCGATCATGTGGCCCAAATTTTCGTATTCTGACATGAAATCTACATATTTTTGTTTATACGAAGGATCTCTTTCTAATCTCCTCTCCAGAGAAAAAAATCTTCGCTTGGCAATTTCATCAGAATTTCCCAGAACATCCGGAGATTCTTTCAGCGGCATGGTTACTATAAATTTACCATCAAAATTACGACGTGTGGTTTGTTTAAAATTTGTTTCACAAGCATGCTCTTCCGATGTATATTTGTAATGTGTTGGAATAGTATCTAATTCCCAAAAACGAGTGAGATCCGAACGTATTTGTTGTTCATGGGTGAACATGCATAACGATTTTTCTGTGGTTGGTTGGTGATATAAAGAACCTGAAATAAGCCAACCTAACTTTGTTTCAAAGAGAGTAGGATTATGTTTGCCGAGCTGAATGCGATTCGATCCAATAACATTCCAAAAAACGCTTGCCCCAACCAATATGTCAATAGAGGACGGAACGTTATAAGTTGGATCTGCCAGACAAATACCTGAGGGTAAGTGTATATTTTCCACATTGATAAATGTGCCGGGTATAGAAGTTGTAATTTTGGGTAAGACCAAACAATCTATGCAAGTCTTAAAATCACCACTTGAAGACTCTATATGAATAGTGCATGAATGAGTGCTGGTTGAGACCTGATTGTTGATTCCCGTTACTTTAGTATTCAAAGAATTTATACGCAATTTAAGTTTGGTACATAAGTCTTTAGTTACGTAGTTAGAAGTGCTCCCATTGTCGAGCAAAATACGCGCTGTATGTGGCTTACCATTGTTGTCAATGACGTTTACTAAAGCTGTTGAAAGTAAAGTGATTTTGTTAAGATGCTTGGTGTCATCACTTTTAGAAGGAAAAGCAACATTTTCTTGAGAAGCTAATGAATCCTCATGTTTATGCAAGAGTGTATTATGTTTCTGTGTGCAGTATTTACAATTTCCAAGTTTGCACTTAGATTCAAAATGCCCTGGACGTAAGCAATTGAGGCAAATTTTGTAATCTTTAGCTTTTTGAATTCGTGCATCTACGGGCAAGGATATGAATTTATCGCACCTAAATATGTAATGTTCTTTGTTGCATAATGGACAAGTCATACTATCATTCTTGTTTTTGCTGAAAGTCTTGTTATTATTGGATTCAGAAATTATAAATGTTTTGTTTTTATTATATGATGATTCGGCCTTGTTAAGATTTTTGACTGCTTTGGCTTCTTCTAATGTTTCGAGAAGATTCGCTCTATTGCTCAAAAATTTAATGAAATCATCTAAAGATGGAGGACTACTAAGTGAATTACGGCATTGCTCCCATTCCCTACTTGTGAGAAAGTCCAATTTAGAACTCATTATATGAATTATTAAGGTATCCCAATGTTGCACGGGCTGATCTAGTGTGGATAGAGCTCTAAGATTTTTATTAGTATTATCAATTATATGACGTATACCTTGACTTGATTCTTTCTCAATAGATTTAATATTAAAGAGAGCTTGCACGTGGTTATTGATTAACAACTGTTTGTTGTCAAACCTTTCACAGAGCAAGGTCCACGCGGAGCTGTAGTTCTCATACCTAAAATCTGAACTTTTAATAACAAGGGCTGCACTTTAATGTTTTTTGACATGAATTCCTCATGTGGGGATTATTACTCATAAATAAAAGATGTTATTAAAGGAAAGAAAAATTTCGACACTGGCGGGGTTCGAACCCGCGACCTTCGGGTATACGCCCCCGTCGCTCTGCCAACTGAGCTACAGTGTCAGTTGGCATCCAGCGCGAAATTTCTCTATCCTTTGTTTCTTTTTTTACACGTTCAAGTAGTGTTTGCGTTTCCTACCTCCGAATTTTAACTAATTCGGACGGCCACTTGTCTACCTTTTCAGATAGAATGCAAATGTTGGAAACGCCTAACTGTCACATAATTTAATGTTTTTTGACATGAATTCCTCATGTGGGGATTATTACTCATAAATAAAAGATGTTATTAAAGGAAAGAAAAATTTCGACACTGGCGGGGTTCGAACCCGCGACCTTCGGGTATACGCCCCCGTCGCTCTGCCAACTGAGCTACAGTGTCAGTTGGCATCCAGCGCGAAATTTCTCTATCCTTTGTTTCTTTTTTTACACGTTCAAGTAGTGTTTGCGTTTCCTACCTCCGAATTTTAACTAATTCGGACGGCCACTTGTCTACCTTTTCAGATAGAATGCAAATGTTGGAAACGCCTAACTGTCACATAATTTAATGTTTTTTGACATGAATTCCTCATGTGGGGATTATTACTCATAAATAAAAGATGTTATTAAAGGAAAGAAAAATTTCGACACTGGCGGGGTTCGAACCCGCGACCTTCGGGTATACGCCCCCGTCGCTCTGCCAACTGAGCTACAGTGTCAGTTGGCATCCAGCGCGAAATTTCTCTATCCTTTGTTTCTTTTTTTACACGTTCAAGTAGTGTTTGCGTTTCCTACCTCCGAATTTTAAACTAATTCGGACGGCCACTTGTCTACCTTTTCAGATAGAATGCAAATGTTTGGAAACGCCTAACTGTCACATAATTTTAATGTTTTTTGACATGAATTCCTCATGTGGGGATTATTACTCATAAATAAAAGATGTTATTAAAGGAAAGAAAAATTTCGACACTGGCGGGGTTCGAACCCGCGACCTTCGGGTATACGCCCCCCGTCGCTCTGCCAACTGAGCTACAGTGTCAGTTGGCATCCAGCGCGAAATTTCTCTATCCTTTGTTTCTTTTTTTACACGTTCAAGTAGTGTTTGCGTTTCCTACCTCCGAATTTTAACTAATTGGGACGGCCACTTGTCTACCTTTTCAGATAGAATGCAAATGTTGGAAACGCCTAACTGTCACATAATTTAATGTTTTTTGACATGAATTCCTCATGTGGGGATTATTACTCATAAATAAAAGATGTTATTAAAGGAAAGAAAAATTTCGACACTGGCGGGGTTCGAACCCGCGACCTTCGGGTATACGCCCCCGTCGCTCTGCCAACTGAGCTACAGTGTCAGTTGGCATCCAGCGCGAAATTTCTCTATCCTTTGTTTCTTTTTTTACACGTTCAAGTAGTGTTTGCGTTTCCTACCTCCGAATTTTAACTAATTCGGACGGCCACTTGTCTACCTTTTTCAGATAGAATGCAAATGTTGGAAACCCCTAACTGTCACATAATTTAATGTTTTTTGACATGAATTCTCATGTGGGGATTATTACTCATAAATAAAAGATGTTATTAAAGGAAAGAAAAATTTCGACACTGGCGGGGTTCGAACCCGCGACCTTCGGGTATACGCCCCCGTCGCTCTGCCAACTGAGCTACAGTGTCAGTTGGCATCCAGCGCGAAATTTCTCTATCCTTTGTTTCTTTTTTTACACGTTCAAGTAGTGTTTGCGTTTCCTACCTCCGAATTTTAACTAATTCGGACGGCCACTTGTCTACCTTTTCAGATAGAATGCAAATGTTGGAAACCCCTAACTGTCCACATAATTTAATGTTTTTTGACATGAATTCCTCATGTGGGGATTATTACTCATAAATAAAAGATGTTATTAAAGGAAAGAAAAATTTCGACACTGGCGGGGTTCGAACCCGCGACCTTCGGGTATACGCCCCCGTCGCTCTGCCAACTGAGCTACAGTGTCAGTTGGCATCCAGCGCGAAATTTCTCTATCCTTTGTTTCTTTTTTTACACGTTCAAGTAGTGTTTGCGTTTTCCTACCTCCGAATTTTAACTAATTCGGACGGCCACTTGTCTACCTTTTCAGATAGAATGCAAATGTTGGAAACGCCTAACTGTCACATAATTTAATGTTTTTTGACATGAATTCCTCATGTGGGGATTATTACTCATAAATAAAAGATGTTATTAAAGGAAAGAAAAATTTCGACACTGGCGGGGTTCGAACCCGCGACCTTCGGGTATACGCCCCCGTCGCTCTGCCAACTGAGCTACAGTGTCAGTTGGCATCCCAGCGCGAAATTTCTCTATCCTTTGTTTCTTTTTTTACACGTTCAAGTAGTGTTTGCGTTTCCTACCTCCGAATTTTAACTAATTCGGACGGCCACTTGTTTACCTTTTCAGATAGAATGCAAATGTTGGAAACGCCTAACTATCACATAATTTAATGTTTTTTGACATGAATTCCTCATGTGGGGATTATTACTCATAAATAAAAGATGTTATTAAAGGAAAGAAAAATTTCGACACTGGCGGGGGTT
>CAUYWD010000082.1:0-34212 GCA_963576735.1 Bedellia somnulentella
AAACTAAGTAATTCAGATAGCCTAGATTATAGGCTTTACAGAAAAATTATATTTATCAATAGTTTTGCCGTTCTTCATAAAGCCAGAGAGGCATGAATGCAGTGAGGAGAAGATTTGTTGAATTTCTTCTATCAACAATATTCGATCGCCTCTCACAACTAAACGAGTCCCGGTAACACTTTGACATTAGGTAATTCAGATAGTCTAAATTATAGGCTTTACAGAAAACTATATTCATTAACGACGGACGTAACATCACTGTTGAAGGACATCCAGTTGTTGAAGTCCAGCGTTGAAGATATCAAAGCCAAACTCGTGGCTTCGGAACGTGCCAGCGCCGAGTTGCAGCGCGAGGTGATATCGTTGCGAAATGCTGACGTCGCGCTCGCCCAAGTATCGCCGCCGCGCAAACGGCAGAAGCGTCCGACACTCGACACTTCGCAACGCAGCAAAATAACTGTGACAACTGACCCAGTAAACCGCCCGGTCATTGACTGTGATCCTCCGACAACTCAGCGAATTTGTGATGGAACGAGTTCGCTGCGACCATCCGCACCTGTCTGGAAACCCGACGCGCCATCGACATCGGTGGCTCACAAGGGTTCATTCGCACAGGTGTTGAAGTCAGGTAGCGAACCACGCTCCCGTCGTCGCTGCCCGAACCCCCCGCCACCCGCCGCGACTACCAGACGGAGGGAGGGAAAGGAGAACCGAGCCGCGCCCGTTCGTGCCGCGCCGAAGACTGTTGGAGACGACGATGGATTTACCCTGGTTGGGAAAAAACCCAAACGTCGTGCTAACAACAGGAATAAGCGTGGTACCGTCCCAGCAGCCTCGTGCCCCTTGAAGGCTGCAACACCGGTACTGGATATTTATATATCACGAGTAGCTCCACAGATGACGCACAATGACATCTTGCGTCACATTGAGCAGACGAGCCTCGGTCCCATTACCGTGCTCATCATCTCACGTCTGGAGCCCAGTAGGCCTACTAACTTCAAATCCTACTGGCTCCAGGTTCCCGCAGTCCACGAGAAGATTCTGCTAGGAGAGAATTTTTGGCCTGAGGGAATAGTGTTCCGGCGCTTCAGGGCTGCGCATCAGATCTCAAAGCCTCTGCCTACCAAGTTGTAAAATACTAACATAGACTAAGTTTACTAATATTATATGGACCTTGTTGTCTGAAAATAAATGATTTATTATATTATATTATTATATTAATAGTATTGCCGTCCTTCATAAAGCCAGAGAGGCATGAATGCAGTGAGGCGAAGATTTGTTGAATTTCTTCTATCAACAATATTCGATCGCCTCTCACAACTAAACGAGTCCCGGTAACATTTTGACACTAGATAATTCGGATAGCCTAAATTATAGGCTTTACAGAAAAACTATACTCATTAAAAGTATTGCCGCCGTTGTGAGAGGCGATCGAATATTGTTGATAGAAGAAATTCAACAAATCTTCGCCTCACTGCATTCATGCCTCTCTGGCTATATGAAGGACAGCAATACTATTAATAAGTATAGTTATTCTGTAAAGCCTATAATCTAGGCTATCCGAATTACCTAGTGTCAAAGTGTTACCGGGACTCGTTTAGATGTGAGAGGCGATCGAATATTGTTGATAGAAGAAATTCAACAAATCTTCGCCTCACTGCATTCATGCCTCTCTGGCTATATGAAGGTCAGCAATACTATTAATGAGTATAGTTATTCTGTAAAGCCTATAATCTAGGCTATCCGAATTACCTAGTGTCAAAGTGTTACCGGGACTCGTTTAGATGTGAGAGGCAATCGAATATTGTTAATAGAAGAAATTCAACAAATCTTCGCCTCACTTCATTCATGCCCCTCTGGCTATATGAAGGACGGCAATACTATTAATGAATTTAGTTTTTCTGTAAAGCCTATAATCTAGGCTATCCGAATTACCTAGTGTCAAAGTGTTACCGGGACTCGTTTAGATGTGAGAGGCGATCGAATATTGTTAATAGAAGAAATTCAACAAATCTTCGCCTCACTTCATTCATGCCCCTCTGGCTATATGAAGGACGGCAATACTATTAATGAATTTAGTTTTTCTGTAAAGACTATAATCTAGGCTATCCGAATTACTTAGTGTCAAAGTGTTACCGGGACTCGTTTAGATGTGAGAGGCGATCGAATATTGTTGATAGAAGAAATTCAACAAATCTTCGCCTCACTGCATTCATGCCTCTCTGGCTATATGAAGGTCAGCAATACTATTAATGAGTATAGTTATTCTGTAAAGCCTATAATCTAAGCTATCCAATAAACCTAGTGCCAAAGTGTTGCTGGAACTCGTTTAGTTGTGAGAGGCGATCGAACATTGTTGATAGAAGAAATTCAACAAATCTTCGCCTCACTGCATTCATGCCTCTCTGGCTATATGAAGGACAGCAATACTATTAATAAGTATAGTTATTCTGTAAAGCCTATAATCTAGGCTATCCGAATTACCTAGTGTCAAAGTGTTACCGGGACTCGTTTAAATGTGAGAGGCGATCGAATATTGTTAATAGAAGAAATTCAACAAATCTTCGCCTCACTTCATTCATGCCCCTCTGGCTATATGAAGGACGGCAATACTATTAATGAATTTAGTTTTTCTGTAAAGCCTATAATTTAGGCTATCCGAATTATCTAGTGTCAAAGTGTTACCGGGACTCGTTTAGTTGTGAGAGGCGATCGATTATTGTTGATAGAAGAAATGCAACAAATCTTCGCCTCACTGCATTCATGCCCCTCTGGCTATATGAAGGACAGCAATACTATTAATAAGTATAGTTTTTCTGTAAAGCCTATAATCTAGGCTAACCGAATTACCTAGTGTCAAAGTGTTACCGGGACTCGTTTAGATGTGAGAGGCGATCGAATATTGTTGATAGAAGAAATTCAACAAATCTTCGCCTCACTGCATTTATGCCTCCCTGGCCGTATGAAGGACGGCAAAAATATTGATAAATTTAGTTTTTCTGTAAAGCCTGTAGTCTAAGCTATCCAACAAACCTAGTGCCAAAGTGTTAACGGAACTCGTTTAGTTGTGAGAGGCGATCGAATATTGTTGATAGAAGAAATTCAACAAATCTTCGCCTCACTGCATTCATGCCTCTCTGGCTTTATGAAGGACGGCAAAAATATTGATGAATATAGTTTTTCTGTAAAGCCTATAATTTAGACTATCTGAATTACCTAATGTCAAAGTGTTACCGGGACTCGTTTAGTTGTGAGAGGCGATCGAATATTGTTGATAGAAGAAATTCAACAAATTTTCGCCTCACTGCATTCATTCCTCTCTGGCTTTATGAAGGACGGCAAAAATATTGATGAATATAGTTTTTCTGTAAAGCCTATAATTTAGACTATCTGAATTACCTAATTTCAAAGTGTCACCGGGACTCGTTTAGTTGTGAGAGGCGATCGAATATTGTTGATAGAAGAAATTCAACAAATCTTCGCCTAACTTCATTCATGCCCCTCTGGCTATATGAAGGACGGCAATACTATTAATGAGTATAGTTTTTTTGTAAAGCCTATAATCTTGGCTATCTGAATTACTTAATGTCAAAGTGTTACCGGGACTCGTTTAGTTGTGAGAGGCGATCGAATATTGTTGATAGAAGAAATTCAGCAAATCTTCGCCTCACTGCATTTATGCCTCCCTGGCCGTATGAAGGACGGCAATACTATTATTGAGTATAGTTTTTCTGTAAAGCCTGTAGTCTAAGCTATCCAATGAACCTAGTGCCAAAGTGTTACCGGAACTTGTTTAGTTGTGAGAGGCGATCGAATATTGTTGATAGAAGAAATTCAACAAATCTTCGCCTCACTTCATTCATGCTCCTCTGGCTATATGAAGGACGGCAATACTATTGATAAGTTTAGTTTTTCTGTAAAGCCTATAATCTAGGCTATCCAATGAATCTAGTGTTAAAGTGTTACCGGGACTCGTTTAGTGTGAGAGGCGATCGAATATTGTTGATAGAAGAAATTCAACAAATCTTCGCCTCACTGCATTCATGCCTTTCTAGCTATATGAAGAACGGCAATACTTTTAATGAGTATAGTGTTTCTGTCAAGCTTATAATGTTGGTTATCTGAATTACCTAGACGAAAAGTGTTACCGGGACTCGTTTAGTTGTGAGAGGCGATCAAATATTGTTGATAGAAGAAATTCAACAAATCTTCGCCTCACTGCATTCATGCCTCTCTGGCTTTATGAAGGGCGGCAATACTATTAACAAACATTGTTTTTCTGTAAAGCCTATAATTTAGACTATTCAATTAATCTAGTGTCAAAGTGTTACCGGGACTCTTTTAGTTGTGAGAGGCGATCGAATATTGTTGATAGAAGAAATTCAACAAATCTTCGCCTCACTTCATTCATGCCCCTCTGGGTATATGAAGGACGGCAATACTATTGATAAGTTTAGTTTTTCTGTAAAGCCTATAATCTAGGCTATTTAATGAATTTAGTGTGGAAGTGTTACCGGGACTCGTTTAGTTGTGAGAGGCGATCGAATATTGTTGATAGAAGAAATTCAACAAATCTTCGCCTCACTGCATTCATGCTCCTCTGGCCATATGAAGGACGGCAATACTATTGATGAGTTTAGTTTTTCTGTAAAGCCTATAATCTAGGCTATCCGAATTACCTAGTGTCAAAGTGTTACCGGGACTCGTTTAGTTGTGAGAGGCGATCGATTATTGTTGATAGAAGAAATTCAACAAATCTTCGCCTCACTTCATTCATGCCTCTCTGGCTATATGAAGGACGGCAATACTTTTAATGAGTACAGTTTTTCTGTAGAGCCTATAATCTAGGCTATCTGAATTACTTAGTTTTAAAGTGTTACCGGGACTCGTTTAGTTGTGAGAGGCGATCGATTATTGTTGATAGAAGAAATTCAATTCAATGCGACATGATAGTCCAGTGGGTAGAACACCCGCCCGAAAAACAGAAGGGCGTGAGTTCCAATCCTGGGACGGGCCTACACCAATTTGTCTTTTCTAAAGACATATGTGTGGTTAATTTATCACGGTTGTTAACGGTGAGGGAAAACATCGTGAGGAAACCCTCATGGCTGAGTTGTCTTAGTCATGTAACCGTGTATTCGTACAAAACGGCGATAAGCCTGCCCCCTATCACGTGAGTACACTGTCTAAGCAAAACGTGGGTACCTTCTCTAGAAACAAGATGGCGCTTGCCATGTGAGTTCAGGAGTATTGGTACCTCTGCCAACCCCTTCGGGGATAAACGGCGTGAACGTTTATGTTATGTTTATGTTAAGAAATTCAACAAATCTTCGCCTCAATGCATTTATGCCTCTCTGGCCGTATGAAGGACGGCAATACTATTATTTAGTATAAATTTTCTGTAAAGCCTATAATTCAGGCTATCTAATGAACCTAGTGCCAAAGTGTTACCGGGACTCGTTTAGTTGTGAGAGGCGATCGAATATTGTTGATAGAAGAAATTCAACAAATCTTCGCCTCACTGCATTCATGCTCCTCTGGCCATATGAAGGACGGCAATACAATTGATGAGTTTAATTTTTCTGTAAAGCCTATAATCTAGGCTATCCAAATTACCTAGTGTCAAAGTGTTACCGGGACTCTTTTAGTTGTGAGAGGCGATCGAATATTGTTGAAAGAAGAAATTTGGTCAAATTTCCGCTCTACTGCGTTCATAGCTCTTTGGCTATATGAAGATCGGCAATACAATTGATTAGCATAGCTTTTCTAAAAAGCCTATATGATAGGCCATCAAATAAACCTAGTTTCAAAATGTTATCGCATCTAGTTGAGAATCGTGAAGTGGTTATTGGAGCAAGTTTTTTTTTTAAATAATTACATTGGAATCCGCCGTTACGTCTTTTTTCTTGCGGACAAGCCTTTTCCTGGTGACTGAAAGCCTCAGATTTAGTTTAATATTTCAAAAACATTGATTTTAGAACGTTTATTACCATTTTTAAGTTAATTTAAAAAAAACTTCCTAATTTGATCGGGTTATAATCGGCCGCTAACTTCACACCGGTAACTTGAGTGGGGAAAAGATGGTAAAATAAAGGTTGTTGGTGATGGGTCTCCAACCGCATCGCCCAAAAATCCCTTAAAAGCCCCAATACCGTTAGTAGCCTCTTACGGACACCCACCGGAAGAAATGGGGTAGTGCTATTCTAAGCCGACACTACACAGCAGGTCCGTAAACAACCATTATAAATTAACCGTTAAAATGACTTTCGATTAGATTATATTTAACAAAAGAAAAATCGCCCAAAAATCCAATAAATAGCCCCAATACCCTTAGTCGCCTCTTACGACACCCGTGGGTAGAAAGAGGTAGCGACATTCTAAGCCGGCACTACACGGCAATTAATAAACTACTATACAATTAATAATTAAACTAATGAAAAAAAAAGACTTTTTAATGACATAGTATTTTCTAAGATTTTCATGATTGCACATTATTACTAAAACAACTATTGATTTTCAGATATTTTAATCGCGTGTTATTACATTATTTTTAAAGCCCGACGTTTCGAAAACTTTTCAGTTATCATGGTCACGGGAAGACTGAGGTGTTATTTGTCATTATACAGTACTATAAAATTTTTAATACTAACTACCTTCACAAAATTTTAGTTACATTTGCGTTTAATATTTGCTATGTACAAAAAGAGCTAATGTTATCTGGAGTCTTGCTAGTGTTCTTCCCTTGCTTGCTTATGTTAATGATTGGGTTCCAAGCAGGTGGTAATTGCCGACCATCATCTGTATTGAAGTTTGGATGTTTCTTTATTTCAATAGATTCGCGTATCATTCTAGGTAAAAATCGATTCTCTTTTGCTAGAATTTTAGGTTTGTCAAAACGCATGTGGTGGTTTGGCTTATCGAAGGTGTGTTCACACAAAGCAGATCTTCCAGGACGCCTATTCTTCATATCAGCAATATGTTCTCTTACGCGAGTTGCTACATTACGCATTGTTTGTCCGATGTATGAAAGACCACACTCACAGGCTAGTTTATGATGACATGTTTACTTAACAAAGAGTGGACAAATAACACCACCTTATCTCTTTACTTGAACCGTATGAAAAGTAAGAAAGGATCTTTCTAAATTATAAGACGATGTAGTTAAAATGTTATCACAAGCAAGAAAATTTTATCACCCATTTCCCACTTCCCACTACTACATAACCTACATTTTCGGAATAGCTGTGAGAAGAGTTATGTAGAGAAAAAATATTGAACGAGAAAACTGCAAAATTCTTGCGCCAGTTCACCGTCACCTAATCGATATTCCGAGCACTTAATCCTACCTTGGGTAGTCTCATAAATTATACTATACAGCTTAAAATAGAAGCAAACTGAGATTAAAATATAAATTTTAAACTGCTCCTTGTCGCATGAATAGAAAATGCAAACTTCCCTTATAAATAACTTTTAGTTCTCCCAGGGTCATCTTTTCACTTTGATATTAATGAAAATGCCTATTCAAGGGGTATCGTAAATTTGTTTTATTTTATAAGACGGGTTTTTGGCACAATTGCGTGTTATCTTTGCGCTGCTGTAACTTTTGCGAGTGGAATTAATGAATTAAGTTTTATGCATCTTTATATTGTTTACTCGTATAACATTGTTACAAGCTTCAAATTTAAAGGAACATTGTTGGTTCAAATATTGAATTAAAATCTCTGCGACTTTTCTTAAGTCTAATTTTTAGCTGCATAGTGTTGGCTTAGAAATAGCATTACCCAATTTCTTTCGGAGGGTGTACTTAAGAGACGACAAACGGTATTGGGGCTTTTAAGGGATTTTTGGGCGATGCGGTTAGTGACCCATCACCAACAACCTTTATTTTTATTATCTTTTCCCCACTAACATTTCCAAAGGTAGCCATGGAAATTCTAACTCCTTAGCTCTGGCTGCCCCATCTAGGGATTTACAGCCGTGAGTTTATGTATGTATGTATAAGCTTCAAATTTCAAGGAAAACTCTCAAGACTCTAACTTTCTCGCCGTATATGCTCAAAGGGATTGGCAGAGGTCCTAATACTTTTGAACTTCACGTGACAGAGTAACCTGGTGTTCAGAGTACCCACGTTTTGCTTGGACAGTGTACTAGGGTGTCTTTAAGGAAAACGACTAGTCATACATACATACATACATACATATTCTCACGCCGTTAGTTCCCATTGGGGTAGGCAGAGACTATCGATCGCCACTTTGTACGATCCTGGAAAACCTCTCTAGCTTCATTCACATCCATCAATCTTTTACATGCTCTTTTATTCTTTTTAGTCATATTAGAGGTTATACTAAAAAATATTTAATTTCTTGTACTCCCCTTACATCCCTTTATGTCATGGTATCGCTCCTTATTTGCTCATTTTGTGTAGTTTATATAAAGCTAACTATTTTTAGCGTAAATGAAAGTTAAGGTAAAACTTGAAAACATATTATATTATAAATTATTTAATCATTAATAGTACACTTTAATAACCCCAAGTTTTCTTACGATACTTTTTATATATATTCTTCCATAATTCGTAGCTTTTTCTCTTTGGCATAGGTCCCATTTTGAATTGTTTATCTATGTATAAAAATTGTATGTCACCTTTCTTGCTTGGCAACCATGTTAGAGGTATGTCGTTGTTGTCTGCTGGGGTAGGATTTCTGAAATAAACAGGAACAAAATTATTTTTAATACATATTATACATATAATATCAAATACAAATGTTTATATATAAGGTTTATAAGATTCGTTTAGTGTCGGCTTAGAATAGCACTACCCCGTTTCTACCGATGGGTGTACGTAAGAGGCGACTAACGGTATTGGGGCTTTTAAGAGATTTTTGGGCGATGGGTTTGGAGACCCATCACCAACAGCCTTTACTTTACCATCTTTTCCCCAATCAATTTTCCAAAAGTGGCTGAGGTATTTCTAATTCCTTAGCTCTGGCTACCCCTTCTAGGGATTAATAGGCGTGAGTATATCTATGTATGTATGTTTATAAGAGAAACAACAAAAAATATATTTTAGTTAAATAAGTAAATACTCTGATACTCTACTGTGTTATACAAGTATTACAAGTATAAGAACTCGCGAAAGTGTTGTTAAAATAATATATTTTATTATTTTACGGACTTTGAAACTAAAAGAACTGATTGTCTTCATCAATATAAAGTAGAACGAAAATTAAAACTCCCACATCCCGAACGTCTTTAATTACTATATAAGAGAACTTTTAATATAAACCATAATAATAAAGAAACCCTCAACAAAAAAGTAACAAAATTAAAACTTTGTGTATTTCATTACTGACACACAGTAATTCACGTAAGGATACAACTGTAGTGCCGGCTTAGAATGTCGCTACCCCTTTCTACCCACGGGTGTCGTAAGAGGCGACTAAAGGTATTGGGGCTTTTTATTGGATTTTTGGGCGATGCGGTTGGAGACCCATCACCAAAAACTTTTTTTTTACCATCTTTTCCCCACTCAACTTTCAAAAGTGGATGAGGAATTTAGAATTCCTTAGCTCTGGTTACCCCTTCTAGGGAAATTTAGCCGTGAGTATATGTATGTATGTATATATGTATGATACAACTGATATTCATATTTATGTAGTCTATGTTGAAAATTTTCTTACCCGTATTTCGCAAAGTTTGTCCACATTTTTGTCATCCTGTCGATCATTAACTGATCTTCACTCTTTGTTGGAAATGGCCATATTTTACCATCAAACAAATAAAGTACCTCATCTCCATGAAACGCCCCGCTTACATTTTTATAAGAACTTAAATATTTAACTCCATTCCTTCCACCATCGTAGTTAAAATAATAGTTGTAAACAGACACATTTGGATTATCCAGAAAAACTTCACTTTCCATTAGTGCTGGCATTTCGAAATATAAATCAGAATAAATTTCAGATACGTTCAAAATTGTTTTCAAACTAATTAGCTCATTGCCGAAGTAGAATTCGTTAACTTTTTTAGCTACAGATTTTGCTTCTTCTACTGATGAAAATTCCAAATCTGATGCAAACATATACCCTTCATTTCTTTCTCTAAGCTTTGTTTCATTTTGTTCCATTAATAAAAATATGCCCTCTTTGCTGTTAGTACCATAGATTACAGAAATATTCTTTCTGCTTGAAGAAGTAAGTAAATTGTAAGGGACATCACTTACAACCGGGTCTATACCAGGAATAGGTTTTTCAATACAAGGTATGTGTATAAGTTCTGTTTCAAAAAACACATCCTTTGGTTTTTGAGTTTTTGCAACTATCAAATCATTAATGGGGACTTTGGATAAAATATCATACAACTCATATGGATCTTCAGTTCTGTTATATCCTAATACTTCTACCAGTAGACTAGAAGTTTTCACAGGATTTCTGTTAATTCCCCAATTGGATGTTGACGTTCCACTTTGTAATATCGCTCTATGAAATAAACCGTCTGTTAAATTACTAATCACCATAAAACTAGTCGATGTACTGCCAGCACTTTCACCAAACAAAGTTATATTATCAGGATCTCCACCAAATGCTGCTACATTTTCTTTCACCCATTTCAATGCTGCTATTTGATCTCTCAATCCAGCATTCCCAGGTGCTTCTTTTATACCTAGACAAATAAAACCAAGAGCCCCTAATCTGTAGTTGAAAGTTACAAGTATCACATCATGTTTTACTAGAAATTCTGGTGAATATATTACTTTCCCACCACTGCCTAATAGAAATGCACCTCCGTGGATATAAACCATTACTGCTAAAGGTTTTTCAGCATTTACTGGCACGTAAATATTTGCTTTTAGGCAGTCTTCCTCCCCTGTAACGCCAAGGACTGGAGATTTCTGTAGACAACTGTGGTGCTCGTCGACTGCCTTGTACGTTCCTGTCCATGATGGTGGAGGTAGAGGGGGCTGAAACAAATAAACAGAACTTTTTAATTATTTAAATAAGAATCACACATAATTTTATACTTAACTAAACTCAAACGCTTACGCTGTATATCCCCAAAGAGATAGCAGAGGTACCAACTTACTAAAGATCACGTCATGCGATATTATTGTCACCTTTTAAAGTAATGATAAGTTTGATACTTCATTTCAAATTCGTGTTTTTGTAAATAAAAGTTGTTTTGTATAAAAAATCCAATATTGTTGGTTGGTTGTTAAATAAAATGTAAGTTTGTGACCCACTACATCAAATATTAATTCTTTAAAAAAAACCATTAAGTAAAGAAGAAGGAAATTAAAATAAAAGTCACGAGACAAAAATCAAACCTTACGTTTGCTTTGAGCAAGGCACGTTGATTTGAGTTATTTAATAAGTCCGATAATTATTTTTATCCGACTAATCAAGAAATTAAATACAGAACATACAATACATATATAAATATACTCACGGCCATAAATCCCTAAAAGGGGTAGCCAGAGCATCAGAATAAGAAATTCCTAAGACACTTTTGGAAGTTGAGAGAATAAAAGATTGTTAAATAAAGGTTGTTGGTGAGCGGTCTCCAACCTCATCGCCCAAAAATCCCTTGGAAGCTAATAAATAAAGGAAAGAAAAATTTCGACACAGTCGGGAATCGAACAGCGACCTTAATTCCCCAATTTCAATTCCTTTATTCCTTTATTTATAAAGATTTAATCCCATTAGAAGCCCCTATACCGTTAGTCGCCTTTTACGTACACCCAACGGCATAAATAGGGTAGTGCTATTCTAAGCCGACACTACACAGCATTAAACAGACATTTTAAATTATTGTAATACGAATTACACATAAACTTATTACTCAACTCAAATCAAACATTGACGCCGCATATCCTCGACGAGGAGGTAGAGGTACCAATATTTCTGAAGATCACGTCATGTGATTTTGCTCTCACTTATCTCATAACTAAAAGTAGTTTTGTATTAAAAAAAAACAATATCATGGGTTGATTGTTAAATAAAATGTTAATATGTGACCCCCATCTCATCAAAAAATACATACATACATACATACATATACTCACGGCTATAAATCCCAGGAAAGGGTAGCCAGAGCTAAAGAATTAGAAATTCCTCAGCCACTTTTGGAAATTTGAGTGGGGAAAAGATAGTAAAAATAAAGGTTGTTGGTGATGGGTCTCCAACCGCATCGCCCAAAAATCCCTTAATAGCCCCAATACCGTTAGTGGCCTCTTACGTACACCCACCGGAAGAAATGGGGTAGTGCTATTCTAAACCGACACTACACGGCAAAGCTTCATCAATCAAATCATTCAATCAAAAAATACTTTTTCAAAAGAAAGTAATTTAGTAAACAAGAAGGAAAATTAAAATAATTTTAATATATAAAATTACGTTTTTAAGGCACATTGTTTGAGTTATTAAATAGGTTCGATTAATAATTTTTATTCGACTCGATAATTCATTTCCAATTGTTTTATCATTAAAAAATAAATACATGAATACTCCCCAATACGAGTAGATTTCATTTATACTTTTTGGAATTTTTTGGAAGGAAGATGTTTTAATGAATATTTCGAGAACATTTATAGCTTATATTCCTTCTATGTTTAAGTAAACAGCAAGCCGGTATGAGTGAGATGTCAAGTCAGTCGATTGAATTCAAATCAGTTTGGTTAATATCTTAACAAGATGCTAAGAGGCCTAGCACGAGCGGTATTTTATCGTCACGATATCGGTTAGTATGAGATGACAGTATACAATATTATGTAAGTGCGTAAGAGATGGCTGTTTTATACCATCCGATATCTAGTTAAAAGGTCGCTCGCACTAGCTATTCTGATCAGATTTTACGGTATCGAAACTGCCACTAAACCATATACAATGGACTAAACAATAGGATAACTGTATAATTTGCATTTGCATTCACACTCTCGAATTTCGGGAACCGATATTCGCATTCAAATTCGCAGTGTTCAGAAACAAACATTTATAAAATCACTAATATGAAATAAAACAAATTTTGGTATTGTTACATATCTAGTGCATAACATAAATAATATAATGCTGCCTTATTTAAAATACTCATAAAGCAATATGCACCATCTTATCAACCTGATAATAAGCAGGTAACGAACGTGCTTTATCTCGCTACTGTTTGGTCCGTGACAAAGTACATACATACATACATACATACATGTACTCACCGCTATAATTCCCTAGAAGGTATAGCCAGAGCTAAGGAATCAGAAATTCCTCAGCCACTTTCGGAAAGTTGAATGGGGAAAAGATGGAAAAATAAAGGTTGTTGGTGATGGATCTCCAACCGCATAGCCCAAAAATCCCTTAAAAGCCCCAATACCGTTAGTCGCCTTTTACGTACACCCACCGAAGAAATGGGGTGGTGCTATCCTAAGCCGACACTACACAGCATACAAGTGCAAGCAGCAGTGACAAAGTAGTGCCGTAATAATTGCTTGCTGTGCTCTCCCCTACATACCCTCATAAACTCAATCTTTCAAGCCGTATTCTGAACATCATGTGATATTGTCACCTGATGTTCGAAGGACCCAAGTTTGGCTTGGACAGTGTACTCCCGTGATAGGGGGCAGGACTATCGAAATTTTGTAGGAATACGCTGTTACATGACTAAGTACAAGTTAGTCAAGTTGGTGTCCTCAAGATGATTTCCCTCACTGTTAAAAACCATGATAAATTAATAACATATCCCTAAGCCATATTTGTTTTGAGTTTTATACATTTATAAATCTCAGTAAAATACGTGGTAATGTAAACAAAATTTATTACATAACATAACATAAACGTTCACGCCGAATATCCCCGAAGGGGTTGGCAGAGGTACTAATACTTCTGAACATCACGTGACTTTGTCACCTGGTGTTCAGTCAGAGTACCCACGTTTTCCATGGACAGTGTACTCACGTGATAGGGAGCAGGCCTATCGCCGTTTTGTACGAATACACTGTCACATGACTAAGTACAACTCAGCCATGTGGGTTTCCTCACGATGTTTTCCCTCACCGTTACAATACAAAATTTATTGAATTGTCGAAACTCCTGTCTTCGAACACATCGTTTATTAAAACTGGTTTAGTAGTTAAACAGTGGAAGCAGTCTTTATTCAACTCGGTTTAAAATAATTTAATCAAAGTTAACGTAATAATTTAAATTTAGGATAGATGTATGGAGGTTTACCGGGATTGTACGAAATGGCGATCGATATTTTCTGCCTACACCAATGGAACCTTATGTCGTGAGAATATGTATGTCTGTATAATGGGTTCATTTATTATTTTATGCCTCTTAAAGGCAGCGAAGGGGTGATCTACTTTGTCTCCCGCAAGCGGCGATTTACATCCATTTGTAGACTTCTACGCGTTTTGTTGATATTATTCAAAGAGAAAAGGAAATTATTTGTACTTTAACAAACGTAAATGGTACTCAAAGAACTTTCTTCACTTCAAATTGATAAAATCAGATATAATAAGCGTAAAGTATACAAATAATTAGCTCATGTAACAAAGAACCAGTGACTCAGTGATCATTACGAAGAGCGTTACTTGCATTATTAGTAGATAAGTTATAAGAAATTAAACTGTTATGCGTGGTTTTTCCGCAGATTTCATATTAGGGTAAATGTCTAAAATAATAAAACATATATATATATATATATATATATATATATATGTCACCTGGCGTTCAGACTTCCAACGTTTTGCTCGGTCAGTTTCTCACGTATTAAGGGGCAGGCCTTTCGCCGTTTTTGTACGAATACTCTGTCACATGACTAAGTACAACTCAGCCCTGTGGGTTTTCTCGCGATGTTTTCCCTCACTGTTAGCAATCATGATAAATTAACTACACATACGTCTTTTTAAAAAAGACAAATTGGTGTAGGACCGACCCGGGATAAGAACACTAGTCGTCTGCACGATAAGCGGTGTGCTACCCACTGAGCTATAACGTCGTCTCTAACTCCAACTCTCCAACCGCATCGCCCAAAAATCACTATAAAAGCCCTGACCTCTTACGTTACGATCACCCATGGGAATAAATGGGCTAGTGCTATTCTAAACCGACACTAGACAGAAATAGAAATAAATTAATTAATACGGACACATTCTTCAAAAAGATTATTACAAATGTTTAACGAGTTATTAACCGGGGCTGCGATGTGATTAGAAATTCATTACTAGCGATCTATTTTTACCATAAATCACTTTCCAAACATCATAAATTTAGTTTATTAAGGACGAACTCGGGAACCTACCTGGAATCGTTTATGTTTATTAACAGAAGCGTATGGTATTCCTAAATACTCGTAAAATGTTCCATCAGTACTTATTTTACCAACAACTTCCCCTTGATTTAATTTCACCACAGGACTGGGCTGTTCTACTAAATTTGTAGCAAATAAACTGAATAACACTAAATACTTTACACTCGGCATTTTATAAATACTTTTTTTTTTGCGGCACTTTTTAACATTTCCAAACATTCTCAATATGTAACCGTCTAATTACATGATTGTAAATGAACTTACTACTCTAGATTAAAACGTAATATAATTACACACTTTTAACTAATCAATTACAGTTTAAATATTTAAAATCGACATAAAACAATCTGATTCTAACCTAAACACAACACAAATGAAATGGAAACCAAACATATGATTTTAATACAACTAATTTGAAACGGTCAGCGAGTCACATTTGTACCGACCAAAAAATGACTTTTGAATTTAGTCGGGTTATATTCTTCTGACATGCGTGTTGAACGCCGCAGCTTGACCTTCGCACGGTTTATGTTTTTGTGACGTAAAAGTAAGGACCAGTTATCTCATAGTTATCTCGTTTTAGTTTATTGAACTCTATTCCAACGGAATAAAGGTCATTTTATTCGCAACGCGATATGAGGATTAATGATAGGAAATTGATGATTACTTGGTTGGTACCAAAATTTACGTTTACAGTCACTGCGTTTTTAATGCAAATTTCCATAATTGTGTTAAGGTTTTTTTTTTTTATTTTAATGAGCCTAATGCGAGATTTAGCTTTTGGAGTTCAAGATTGAAATATTGTATAGTAATTATATTTTCTTACGTTTTCTATTTAAAAAAAACAAAGGATAAGGATCAAAATTGTCAAAAGTGTTCGTTTTCTGCCAATATTGCGAAGATATTTGTCTTCTATGGTTTTGACAAATGAGTTTGAGTTAAATATAGAACATCATCATCGCTAATTTATTTTTTTATGATAATATTTATACTAACAATCACTTTACACGGAAAGTTAAGCAATTATTTTTTTGTTTTATTTTTTGTGTACTTACTCATTTACTAACACTTTCGCCTATGAATCCTAATAAGAGGTAAAAAGAGCTTCTGATTTAATCGTTTAACTATTTTTGCCGTTGATTGTGGAAAAGAAACATTTTATAAAGTTACAATTAACTTTATTTAGTTTAGAAGCTTTATTTAGTTTAGTTTAGAAGCCATATCAACCAAAAGCAATTTTTTAAATGTTCTAAAAACCAAAGTCAACACTACAGAACATCATGGTCAACTAATACATTATAATAAACAGATAAATAAGATTGTTTAATTAATATTGTTACATTTTTACCTAAAAATTATAATCCGGTACGAAAATGTCTGAATTTAGTTACTAATTACATAAAATAAAATAAAAAAATAAAATAAAATAATCATTTATTTCAAAATAAAAAGATAAATCTTTGTTTTTTGAACGTCAAATTTTAACTTAATACTAAGTTTACTTCGGATTCGGAAGGTGTTTTGTTGAGAGAAGAACCCGTAAGAAACTCGTCAACACACATCTTATTTTAACGTCCATTACAATTTGGTGTTAGCCCGGAAACATCCTGCACAGAGCCCTGATGACACCAAGTGTTAAGCCGCACTATCATAACATAGTGCTGCGCCTTTCCCAAAGGGTTGGTAAAGAATATAATTAAAAGGACTGTATTTTTTAGGTGGCGACATCTGGTGTAAAAGTATGTACATTAAAACCATCAGAGGCATATTGATATGTTAAGTTAGATCTTACTATTGCTCAACAGATGTCGCTAGTAATTACGTAATAAAGAATATTCTCGATCAATGTAAAACAACCGTTACGAATATTAGAACTTTCTGTTTCTTCCAGAACATTCGAATTAATAGAGTACCGTTTTAACGGTCGATTTGCTATGTATTCTAGAAGCTTCCGCTATTGTTGTACAGAGGGCACTTGTAATGCCCAATTATTCAAATGAACACAATTAATACAGAACTTGAAGAGAACACAAGCGTCTTTTATTCCCTGCTGAACACGGAACCTCCCAGACAGAGGACGTCGGCGCATTCCCACCTCTGCGAGTAATCACCAAGCCACTTCATCATTAATGTAATCATTGACATTGTAATAGGCTTTCGAACTAAGATTTCTTTTAACTGCTGCTTTGAATTTTGTTTCTGTTAAATTTAAAATGTCCTCAGGTATTTTATTATACATTTTTACGCATAACCCCATGAAAGATGTATTTACTTTTGACAATCTGTATTTTGGTACTGATATTTTATTGTTGTCTCTCAGGTTTCGAATATGTCTGTCACAATTTTTCACAAAAGAGGCCTGATTCTTTCTTACATACATAATATTTTCATAAATATATTGACATGGCAGTGTCATTATATCTATTGTTTTAAACAATTCCCTCAGGGAATCTCGGGATCTGAAATTGTATATAGCTCTTATTGCTCTCTTTTGGAGAATAAATATGGAACCAACATCAGCCGCTCTGCCCCAGAGTAAAATACCGTAAGACATTACACTATGAAAATAGCTGTAATAAACTAATCGAGCTGTCTGTACATCTGTCAAATGTCTTATTTTCCTAACGGCCTATGCAGCACTACTTAGCCTGCCAGCTAGTGAGCTAATGTGGGGTCCCCATTGGAGCTTGGAGTCCAGAGTTATCCCTAAGAAAACTGTGTTATCCGAAAATACTAACTTTTCATTATTTAAAATTATTTCGTTATCAACGCACCTAACATTAGGTAATACAAATTTAATGCATTTGGTTTTTTTACCATTCAGTACAAGATTATTGGAAGCAAACCATGTTTGAATCTGTGAAACCGTGTTATTCACCTCGTCAATATTCTGATTATTTCTTTCAACGTCAAATACTAAAGAAGTATCATCAGCAAATAACACTATCTCGGACATTTTCTCGACCATGAACGGCAAATCATTAATATAAACTAAAAATAAAAATGGGCCCAAAATAGAACCCTGCGGAACACCAATTTTTACATGAGTTCCAGGTGATATTGCATTATTGATTTGCACTTTCTGTATCCGATCCGAAAAGTAAGACTTTATTAATTTAAGTGCGTCACCTTGTATGCCATAATGTTCTAATTCAATAAAAAGGATTTCATGATCTGCACAATCAAATGCCTTCGTAAGATCGCAAAACAAACCTGTGAATCAAAAATGTGTTTCATTAAGGCAACGCCTGCATCGGTGGTAGAGCGGCCCTTCGTAAAGCCAAATTGTTTTGGATGAAACAATTTGTTTGAAGCGAAATGCAAAAGCATTTGATTGAACATTAGATTTTCGAATATTTTACTTAAAACTGGCAGAACTGATATGGGTCTATAACCATCAGGACTAATTTTATCTCCTCCGGATTTAAGAAGTGGTACAATTTTACTATGCTTCATGAGATTTGGAAAGATTTTATTTCTTATACATTCATTAAATATATCTGCTAAATATGGAGCCAAAGTTACAATAAAATTATGGCAAACTTTCACTGACATACCCCAAATGTCTTCATAACTTTTTAGTTTAAATGATTTAAAACATTTTTCGATATCTGTAGGGCTGACATCTTTAAAACAAAACAAAGTTTCGCACCTATCAACATTTTGTTGTAACAAGTGTTGAGCTTTTATGACCGATGTGTTTAAATATTCAGTTGTTTTTGATGGTATGTCAGTAAAATATTTTTCAAAAATACAAGCGATTTCCTCATTAGAGGTAGTCAGACCTTTACCAGATCGAACACAGAACTCCTGATCACATGGTTTACCTCGGCCTGTTTGGGTGTTGATAATATTCCACACTGTTTTAACTTTATTATCGGATGTTCGGATACGTCGGCTTAGGTATCTGGCTTTAGCCTCTTTACATACTTTATTAAATATTTTTGAGTATATTTTTACATATTCACTCAATTCATTATTATTACTATAAGCTTTTTGATCATATAAATCGAAGAGTTTTTCTCTTGATCTATAAATACTTGGTGTTGCCCACTCACAAAACTTAAATTTACTGGTAATAGTTACATTTTTTACATTAAAAATTTCATTAAACTCATTTATCAGAACATTATAAAAGATATCATAGCTAGTATTTGAGTTTTTATTAATTGTAAATGTAGGCAACTTAGAGCTTATTATATTTATATATTTTTCTACTTTACTAGCAGTAATATGCCTTTTTTTAATAACAATTTTTGGTTCTGGTATCTCTAGAGGAAAGCTAACAAAAAGGCCGCTGTGATCAGACTTTAGTTTATTTATAACACTTTTACTTGAAAAATCTGCATTAGTAAATACATTATCTAAGCATGTTTTGATTCTAGTCGGTTCCAAGAATAAATTTTCTAAATTGAACGATTGGAATAAACTCATCAACCGTGTTTTAAGATAACTGTCTTGTAGGAGATCCACATTGAAGTCTCCACATATTATTATACGTTTTTTATTCCTGAAAACTTTGCTTAATACGTCTTCCATTACATTTTCGAATTTATCATAATTTTGGTTATAAGGGGGTCGATACACACATACTAAGAAATAGTTTTTTAACTCTATGCAGGATAATTCCACGACTTGCTCAACGCTTTACTTTACAATATCATTACGAATTTTTGATTTAATATTATTTTTTAAAAATATAGCGGAGCCACCACAAGTTTTAGAATTGCGGCAGTAGTTGCTAGCTAAATAATAGTTTTCAAAACCAAATATGAGGTCGCAATTCTTAAGCCAGTGTTCAGTAACACATAAACAATCTATTTCTAATTTTTCCAAAAACAGTTCTATTTCTAATTCTTTACAAGAAAACCCATTGAACTGTCGCTGTTTTAGATAATAATTTTAAATTCTGATTTGTTTACATTTTCAAGAAATTTGCATGCCACAGATGGTGGAATATAGCATGGTCTAAATAAATGTTGTAACATCTAATATGTCACATACCTATATTCGCAAATAAAGTCTGATTTGATTTGATTTGCCTCTCACGAAAACCCATGAAAAGTAAAAGAGTAGTGCTATTCTAAGCTGACAAAACACTGCTACTATACTAAAAGGCTATTAACAATACAAAAACCGTAGCCAGAGCTTGGTAATAAGAAATGTTTTGGCCACTGTAGGAAGCTAAATGAGATAAAGATTATAAAGTAAAGGATTGTTAGTAGCCAGATCGCCCAACAATTACTTAAAAAAATCCTTTTTACTTCGAGTTAAGACGATAGAAATGGGTTATTGCTATTGTTAGCCCAAATAAATGTTTTCTTTCTTTCTATTTAATTGATAAAAAAAGATAAGATAAGAATAACATTTATTCATTGCTACACAGTTAACAATATAATTAAAAACATTAAAAACGAAACTAAATAAAAACTAAACAAAAAAAAACCAAAAATATAAATAACAAGATTTTAAAAACAAGAGTTAACATTAAAAGTTAATGACAGACTTCATAATTATTTATACTAACTAATTCCTATAGATCTTCAGCCCGGCTAGTACGAGCGCTGTTTAAACTAGTTATCGCGTGGGATAAAGCAGCCATCTCTTGCGCACTTAGTATCGTATACTGCCATCTCATTCTAACCGTTATCGTGTCGATAAAATAGCGCTCGTGCTTGCCCTTCTGGTTTCACAAGATTAGAATTAAATAAAATTTTAGTTGACTATGCTGGCACTGACTCAAAAAGAACAAACGTATGTATTTCCGGTATACTAAAAATTCTTTAAATTTATTACATACATACACATACTCATGGCTATAAATCCCTAGAAGGGGTAGCCAGAGCTAAGGCATAAGAAATTCCTCAGCCACTTTTGGAAAGTTTAGTGGTAACGATGGTAAAATAAAGATTGTTGGTGATGGGTCTCCAACCGCATCGCCCGAAAATCCCTTATAGCCCCAATACCTTTTAGTCGCCTCTTACGTACACCCACCGGAAGAAATGGAGTAATGGTATTCTAAGCCGACACTACACAATAAATTTATTCTCTTTATTAAAATTTTAACTACTGTTGTTATTTGTAGATAGCAACTTTTCTTAACCAATGTTATTTTAAAGAAAGTTTGTATATCATGTTATTATAACTGAAAGCCAAAATCCTCATTTAAAACAAAGACATCATATTTCCATAAATGTCATTTCTTCACACACAGTATAAAGACGAATGATATGTCATTCTTCTGTCACATCATTAAGCCTCTTTTCTCTCATGATTAATGAAAATATTACTCCGAAACTCTTCATTATGGCGTCACATATATCATTCAAATTCACAGTATTACAAGTTTAACTAGAGCAGTATTTTATTCAAATATGGATTTTAAATGAATGAAAATCACAATATAATAATATTGTTAATAATACATACATAGACTCACAGCTATAAATCCCTAGAAGGGGTAGCCAGAGCTAAGGAATTAGAAATTCCTCAGCCACTTTTGGAAAGTTGTGTGGGGAAAAGATGGTTAAGTAAAGGTTGTTGGTGATGGGTCTCCAACCGCATCGCCCAAAAATCCCTTAAAAGTCCCAATACCGTTAGTCGCCTCTTACGTACACCCACAGGAAGAAATGGGGTAGTGCTATTTTAAGCCGACACTACACAGCATTGTTAAATATAATAATATTTTAAATAGAGGACGGCCACGTAAGACGTTTGAAAACCAAATTGAAAAAATCTTGCAAAGGTGAACGTCAAGTGAAGAGAATAGAGGAGCATGTATAAGAAGATTAAGTAGATTGTTCTTGGTGCCGATCGCTATTATCTGTCTACCACAATAGGCCTGGGTATAAGTAAATAAGAATATTACGAAAATAACCTTCCGCGCTAAGTGGGCAGAACACTGCCTACGGTGCACAAAATCATAATTTTAAATCAAGAAGCACTTACGTGTTCCCTATCGCCGATTTGTTTGAATACACTATCATGACCTTCTCGATGGTGTTTCGTCACGATCTCATATCTCACTGTAAACAAACACAATTATTTTCGTTGAACATTTATTAATTACTAGTTAATAATAATAACATTAGTAATTTTACTTTGAAAAATAACATAACGTAACATAAACGTTCACGCCGAATATCACCGAAGGGGTTGGCAGAGGTACTAATACTTCTGAACATCACGTGACTTTGTCACCTGGTGTTCAGAGTACCCACGTTTTGCATGGACAGTGTACTCACGTGATAGGGGGCAGACCTATCGCAATTTGTACGAATACACTGTCACATGACTAAGTACAGCTCAGCCATGTGGGTTTCCTCACGATATTTTCCCTCACCGTTAACAACCATGATAAATTAACCACACATATGTCTCTAAAAAAGACAAATTGGTGTAGGCCCGACCCAGGATTTGAACACTATTCGTTTGCACGATAACCTAGTGTTCTACCCACTGGGCTATCACGGTTGAAAAATATACATTGGTAAAGGCCTGACTCAAGACAATGTTAAGTAAACGTCTCTCTGCTTGCGACGTGGTGGTGCTTCCCACTAAACACTTACGGTTTCACCTCGGATTACCAGGTCGTATTAATGGCACTTTCAGAATTATAAGTACTTCAGACGTTAACGTGAAACTTTAGATTTTTGAGTTGGGATAGAAAAAGGTATGTTACCATGGTTTGGGCGCATAGTAATAGATGTAAGTAATGAGAGAAAAGAGAGGTCCAAGAAAAAAGTGGTCAGTTTTGTATGCCATCACATAATTAATTAAGAAGAACTATTAATACTACATCAAAATAAATAACTATTGTCGTCCTAAAAATATTCTCCTCCTCCTTGAGAATTAGCACCTCAGTCAGCCCTTTGGTATCTGTATAAATTAAATTGACTTATAGTTTTTCCTTCAAGCCGGCACGATTAGATTTATAAAAAGTTACAAAGCCAACAATGTTGAAAATTAAATCATGAAAAATACAGCAGCATCGTTCTAAACGTACTCAAGATAAATAAAGTGTTCAGTGTTTTGATAAAACAACACGGACGTTATAAATGAACAAGATATGAAGGGCTAAGCTACGCCGTCTATCTATCAACGTCGCCCGAGTGCGGAGACACGTCGAGATCCTTAGATTTATAATACCCTGGTACTTTTGGGGAACTAAAGATTATCTTTGTCGCTATAAAGTGAAATATCTTCACGCCTTCTGTGATAAAAAGGTGGTATGACTAGAAAGAATACTGTTTACAAAATATATTGATAAGGATTCCTTAGTTGGTAAAATAGTTTTCATTCTTAGAGATGAATTTGATAATACGACACCCTTTTTAAGAAAGAAAATGTCTTTCAGAATATTTTGTCTACTAAAGATAATCTCTATCGCTATAAATTCAAAGATCTTTTTGCACTCTTCTAAAGGTGGTATAGCGTTAAAATATGTTTTTACAGCATCGTTTCATAAGTTACTCCGTAGTTTATATCGCAGCTTTTTAGAATATAGCACATATTACGGCAACAACAGCCCGGCTAGTACGAGCGGTGTTTAAGCTAGTTATCGCGTGGGATAAAGCAGCCATCTCTTACGCACTTACTTAGTATCGTATACTGCCATCTCATTCTAACCGTTATCGTGTCGATAAAATAGCGCTCGTGCTTGCTATACAGGAAAACATAATAGCTTTGAATAGCATAAACCCATTTCTAAAGTGACTTTGCATTAAGTGATTGACAGAAGCCCTGGCTATCCCTTTTTGAGATTTATAGCCGTCAATATATTTATGTCAGTGATGAAAAATACATTGATATTTACAATTTATATTTCAGCTTTCATTATTTACTTTTACTGAAATATCTTCTAGATTACTTAAGAGTATTTAATTACTTCCAATTTTTTAAGAACCTTCTTAACAGAGCATATATTATATTATTGAGTGTAATGCCGAAAAAAAATATCTGAATATTGACCAAACTTTGTAACAAGGTGGAACTCGTATTACATTTATACTGGATGGATTATGTGATGGAGGCGGTTGCTTTACTTGCTTTACTTTAAGGCGAATCCACCCTATCCGCAATAGCTTGCAGGATGTTGTTGAGGCTGGCCCGCACCCTCTGCAGCAGGGAGTATATGGGTAGGCAAATTGGCCGTATTGATATTATTGATTAAAAATAAAACAACGACATATTTTACCGAAGGTTTTTTACGAAGGAACCGAGGGATCTGCGGTTTCACCATCTTATCTTAACACACTTCCAAAACTTCTAGGAAGAAGTTTTACTAACCATTCCGCTAGTCCTACCAAAAAAAAACAGCAAAAAATCTAAAAGTTGAACATATACACATTCATATACTCACAGCCATATATCCTAAAAAGTGGTAGCCAGAGCTTCAGAGCTGGAAACTCCTGAGCCACGTTTGGCAGTTAATATGGGACAAGATAGTAGAAATAAGATATCGTTAGTGATGGGTTTTTAACCGGATCGCCCAAAACCACAGACCACCCCCAATAGACTCCGCATACAGTATATATTTGTATGAATCCAAACTGGCAACTCTTGTAGGAAAGCACGAGTAGCGGGGAACAACCAAGGATACTCTACTACACTACGGATGGGCCCAAGGATACTCTACAGTAGGGATCGGCCCTGTGGTACTATATCTTTATAACGTTATGCAAATAATAATCATATCGCAACAGAAATATTCCATATGCCGTTTTCTCTTTCTAACCTTCCGAGCTTAACCTTTTGAAAAAGAGAGCAATACATGTTTCCTTCTTGTTGTTTATGGCAAAATTTCGTCAAGACATTTCGATTATGATAGCGCGTACCTAGATCAGCCAACTTAATTGCCATTTGATCTGTCAAGTTGCTTTGTAAACAAAAGTGTTGATTGCGTTTATTGTGTTTTGGACATTGATTTATCAAGTTTTAGACGAAAACAATTGCACAGGCAATATAAGTGCACAATGCCTTGTTGCTCTATTAAAGATTGTGGCGCCCGTAATAGCGAAAATCAGCCTAAATTAACTTTGCACAAGTAAGTAATTATTTTCTTTCTTTTCACTTCGGTCGAGTGTATTTTTTTGATGTATTTCATGCTTCCTCGATGTGATCAGAGGAAACTTCATGATCATTGTAATATTTTCGCCATAAAAGGCTTAGTTTTCATGATTTCTTTCAAAATTATTTCCTCTCATTGTTTACCTAGTGATGTGAAACACTGATCATTTAGTATTATCGATGTTTAAGTACTAGCAGATTCGGTTTAAGTTGGTTGGTAGGTTAACCTATTAAAAATCTAAATGCCTTCCAAAATGTAGGTAACATTATTTTTATAGTTTACACTTTTCTTCACATTTGTTACTTTAAGGTGGTTATTGATTACTAAAATTAAATAATTTCAGGTTTCCTACAAGTTAAGCACGAAGACGAAAGTGGCTTGATGGTATTGGCTTTGAAAACATCAACCATCGGCATAAAAATTGGCATTGCATTTTAAAAAAATGGTATGGTTTATCATAAAAAAATCACGAATGAAAAGGTTTCATTCAGAACGTGTTTTAACAAATTGACGTTATTTAAAAATGAATAAATGTGATATTTTTTATTTAAATACGTTATTTTTTTAGTATTTATATGTACGATCTTGCAATATAAGTCAAGCACAGCATCAATATTTTGTTGTACGTGTACGACAACTGTGTAGTGTCGGCTTAGAATAGCACTATCCCATTTCTTGCGGTGGGTGTACGTAAGAGGCGACTAACTGACTTTTAACGGCGTTTTAAGGGAATTTTGGGCGATGCGGTTGGACACCCATCACCAACAACCTTTATTTTACCAACATCTCTCCACTCAACTTCCCAAAGGTGGCTGAGAAATTTGTCATTCCTTAGCTCTGGCTACCCCATCTAGGGATTTATAGCCGTAAGTAAGTATATGTAACGTGTACGACAACCGATTTAAAGTCGTCCTTGAGCATATGACACCCATGATTAATCTCACTGAACCACTGATCGATGCACTGTTTTTAACTTACCCCACGCCGAAAATCATAATAAAATTATTTCTACATAAACATGTTGGCAAATTTATCGATATTTTTCTATGCTGATTCTTGCATATACAACCCTAGGTCAGCCATTTTAAGTGCCAATAGGCCACGCCCCCTGCTACGCTCTGAGAGTGTTTAGGGCCGATCCATAGTGTAGAGTATCCTTGGGATGGGCCCTGTGGTACTGTATCTAAATAACGTTATGCAAATAATAATCATATCGCAACAGAAATATTCCATATGCCGTTTTCTCTTTCTAACCTTCCGAGTTTAATCTTTTGAAAAAGAGAACAATACTTGTTTACTTCTTGTTGTTTATGGAAAAATTTCGTCAAGACGTTACGGCTATGATAGCGCGTACCCAGATCGGCCATCTTAATTGCCATTTGATCTGTGAAGTTGCTTTGTAAACAAAAATGTTGATTGTGTTTATTGTGTTTTGAAAATTAATTAATCAAGTTTTGGACCATAAAATTACATGGGTAATATAAATGCACAATGCCCTGTTGCTCTGTTAAAGATTGTGGTCCCGTAATAGCGAAAATCAGCCTCAATTAACTGTGCACAAGTAAGCATTTATTTTCTTTGTTTTCACTTCGGTCAAGAGTATTTTTTTGGTGTATTTCTTGCTTCCTCGATGTGATCAGAGGAAACTTCATGATCATTGTAATATTTTCGCCATAAAAGGCTTAGTTTTCATGATTTTTTTCCAAAATTATTTACTGTCATTGTTTACCTAGTGATGTGAAACACTGATCATTTAGTATTATCGATGTTTAAGTACTATCGGATTTGGTTTAAGTTGGTTGGTTGGTTAACATATAAAAAATCTAAATGCCTTCCAAAATGTAGGTAACATTATTTTTATAGTTTACACTTTTCTTCACATTTGTTACTTTGAGGTGGTTATTGATTACTAAAATTAAATAATTTCAGGTTTCCTACAAGTGAAGCACGGAGAAGAAAGTGACTTGATGGTATTGGCTTTAAAAACATCCACCATCGGCATAAAAATTGGCATTGCATTTTTAAAAAATGGTATGGTTTATCATAAAAAAATCACGAATGAAAAGGATTCATTCAGAACGTGTTATAATAAATTGACGTTGTTTAAAAATGAATAAATGTGACATTTTTAATTTAAATACGTTGTTTTTTTATTATTTATATGAACGATCTTGCAATATAAGTCAAGCACAGCATCAATAATTTGTTGTACGTGTACGACAATTGTGTAGTGTCGGCTTAGAATAGCACTACCCCATTTCTTCCGGTGGGTGTACGTAAGAGGCGACTAACAGACTTTTAACGGCGTTATAAGGGAATTTTGGGCGATGCGGTTGGACACCCATCACCAACAACCTTTATTTTACCAACTTTTCCCCACTCAACTTCCCAAAGGTGGCTGAGGAATTTGTCATTCCTTAGCTCTGGCTACCCCATCTAGGGATTTATAGCCGTTAGTAAGTATATCTTATGTGTACGACAACCGATTTAAAGTCGTCCTTGAGCATATGGCACCCATTATTAATCTCACTGAACCACTGATCGATGCACTGCAAGTTAAAAAACTTACCCCACGCCGAAAATCATAATAAATTATCGCTCGAAATTGTTCATGAGTTAAATCCATGGTGATGTGTGATCCATGGTGGCGAAACGTAGGTTTAAAACTGGTGTTCAAATATTTAGATCTAAATTAAAAGTATGTGCCCACTGTTGTTATAAATTATTTCTACATAAACATGTTGGCAAATTTATCGATATTTTTTCTATTCTGATTCTTTCATGATACAACCCTAGGTCAGCCATTTTAAGTGCCAATAGGCCACGCCCCCTGCTACGCTCCGAGAGTGTTTAGGGCCGATCCCTAGTGTAGAGAATCCTTGGGAACAACGCACAATGCCTGTGATTGGCTCCTTCAAGGTCGCTCTATACTTGAACTCTTTAAAAGTGATGGGACACATTTGAGAAATGATATTGATAAATTTGTTCGTAAGGAAAGAATAATAGATTATAACATTCATATTTTTATTAAAAAAAAGAAAGAAACAAATGGAAATACATATATATGGGCCGGTAAACAAAACCGGTGTCGTTGAAACGATGAGTAGCTTTAATCTATTTGGCTTTCATCTCGGGCAATTTAGAAAAACTCAAATATAAACGAAATTCTATCAGAGCAAGATTTGAAATATTTAGAGATACTTGCTGGTACCAGCGACTTCGTCTTGGACTTCTTTAATTTTGATTTTAGGTTTTGCAAAAAGATTAAATAAAACAAATAAATAAATAAATACTTGTACTTCTATTTAAGAAATAATCTGTATACGGACATATTATACACAGATTAAGTTATTCCCAAACTAAGTAAGACTTGTAGTATGGGATACTAACTTAACGATATATTTAATATTATATAGTACACATATAAATAATACCTAAGACTAAAAAACAATCATTGAAGCTCATCACATAAATATTGCTCTGAAATCGGGATCGAACCCGCAACCTCCGGACCGGATTGGCTTCGTAGTTCCCGTTCCGAAACCATTCCGTTCTAAAAGTATCTCGGACATCCTTGACGTTATGCTAGAAAAAGACGTAATCGCAATCAACCTAAAGAGTGAATGTGACGGAACTATGGTGTTCACCAGTTTAAATTGATCTCTTGAATTGCAATTTAATTATGATTTTATGCTTAGTAATGAAATGTAATACCGTCTTTTTGGTAGTTTAATTTTGTGGTTAATTTCCCTCACAACTTTATTAAACATGTGGGCATTTCAAAGCAATAGTAATAAATAAAACAGTATGTATAAATATTTTTGGTGCACGAACACTCAGTTCCTAGTTCTGGTCGCAACTGAAACAGTGCGAAGGTGAAATTTTATACGTCTACTCAATTAGTCGAACGTGTTACCGATATCGAGTGCCCTGTAAGCGGAATATATAGGGGGTTATCTATGCCCAAAAACCCACTTAAAATATTGTCATAGCCTTAGTCGCCTCTTACGACACCCATGGGTAGAAAGGGGTAGTGGCATTCTAAGCCGGCACTAGACGGCAATAGATGAAGTATATTTAATAATATTATACTTACACAGCAGCGGCCATAAAACTCCCTTTCAATGAAATCATTAGTCAAATATGAAAACAGTTCAGAACAGTAATTAAAAACCTCACTCTTGAACTCTCATCAAAAATTTGGATAAGGCCGAAATAATGTTTCGCCAAAGTTGAACTTTTTTTAATACTCATGTGAGGTTGTGATTCTGTATATTTTAAAAGGAAGGTATTTTCGTATTAAATTTGATTTAATTGTGCAGTTTAATGATATTGAATATGTATTTTTGACATGAGTATTTAGGTGAGATTACAAAACTTTTATGCACTATTCAAAACCACCTAAGCAGTTTGTTGAAGTTATAAAGTAAATATTGATGAAAAGACAATATTGTGTTCAGTTTATACATGCATATACTCACGGCTATAAATCCCTTAACGGAGTAGCCAGAGCTTTGGAATAAAAAATTCCTCAGCCACTTTTGGAAGTTGATTGGGAAAAGATGGTTATAATAAATGTTTTTGGTGATGGGTCTCCAACCACATCCTATACCCTTAGTCGCCTCTTACGATCACCCACGGGTAGAAATGGGGTAGTGTTATTCTAAGCCGACACTACACGGCAATTCAGTTTATATTTTAAATATTGGAACAAAATAATAACAAACACAATTAATGCCCTAAAACCTAACCTAAAATTTTTTTTATAATAAAGCAATATTCTGGGTCTTGTAAAGAAGAAAGTACGTTTTTTATCCAAAATATATACAATATACTCATACTATTATCCTGGCAAATCTATCAAGCTTTGTTAAAATATTACACGCTTGAATTCTTCAGATTATTCTCTATTAGTGTTATCCAAGTTAAAATAAATGTTTATCGCAACATACTCGGAAACTAATAATTTATTAATTACTTATAGATAAAGGATACATAAAGGAAAAAAATGTATCCGGATATACGCCCCGTCGCTCTGCCAATTTATCCTTCATTTATTAATAATAATCCCCACATGAGGGTTGCATTTACAAAAACATTCAAAATAATTTATGTATTGCCTAAGAGCGCAACCACTTAGAACAATAAAATAAAAACCAAAGACAATTTTAACAAAAATACTCTTTTTTTAAATATTATAATACAGAACATACATACATACATACGTATGCTCACGGCTGTAAATCCCTAGAAGGGGTTACCAGAGCTAAGGAATTAGAAATTCCTCAGCCACTTTTGGAAATGATAGTGGAGAAAAGATGGTAAAAATAAAGGTTATTGGTGATGGTTCTCCAACCGCATCGCCTTAAAATCCCTTAAAAGCCCCCAATACCTATAGTCGCCTCTTACGTACACCCACCGGAAGAAATAGGGTAGTACTATTCTAAGCCGACACTACACAGCTATAATACAATATAATGCTTGTACATACATACAATTATATAAATGCTTACAAAACCCAGAATAAGCAGTCAATGAGGGAGCACATACGTGCTAAAGTGGGAACATTGGTACGGCTCTCCGCCAGTTATTTGTTACCGGCGAGCAGAAGCAATAACCAACAGTGAGCACACAACTATTGCTGTATTTCGGGAAATTGCACTCACTGTATTTATTATTGCTTTATAAAATTCAGACAAAAGCAATGCATTGAAATTTAATGTAAAATAGTTGGCCTCAAAGTTACAATACATACATACATACATACATACATACAAATAATCACAGCTATAATTCCCTAGAAGGGGTAGCCAGAGCCAAGGAATTATAAATTCCTCAGCCACTTTTGGAAATTGAGTGGGGAAAAGGCGGTAAAATAAAGGTTTTTGGTGATGGGTCTCCAACCACATCGCTGAAAAATCCAATAAAAATCCCTAATACCCTTAGTCGCCTCTTACGACACCCGTGGGTAGAAAGAAGTAGCGGCATGCTAAGCCAGCACTACACGGTAACTTATGCATATACTCACGGCTATAAATCCATAAAGGGGATAGCCAGAGCTTTAGAATCAGAATAATCTCCAGTCACTTTTGGATGTTTCTAAAATAAATGTTTTTGGACATGGCCCTCCAACCGCATCGCCTAAAAATCACTTAAAACGAATACATTGATATGTATATATTTTAAATGGGGGCAGGGTATGTAGGGCAGTAGCCCTTGAATGTAGTAATCATCATCATACTATTTTCAAACTGGATAATACGAGTATCGTGTATATTTTCAAAAATAACGCAAAATTGGTCACAAACGTAATAACATCGTGTCGTGTTGTGTCAGCACAAAAAATATTAATCTTATAGCATTTTCTCAGATTCTTATATGCGGTATCTTAGTGGTTTTATAAATAAATAGAAATGGTAATCGCAACAAGGTTATATCAAAAAGATCTCTAAAATCACTTAGATCAAAACGCCACCGCATAGCAACTAAGTCGAATGCAAATTACCAAAGAAATCAATTCAAGAGGAGTTCGTTTCAGCAGAAATTAATGCGGCATATTGAAGAGTCTCCTTGACAGCTAAGTTGTCTTCAAAGGTTTAAACACTTGCTACATTTGCGTATTTGGTAACCCAGAGAGGATAGAAATCAGCTTGGACTTTAGGGCAAGCACGAGCACTATTTTATCGACACGATAACGGTTAGAATGAGATGGCAGTATAACACATACATACATATACTCACGGCTATATTTCCCTAGAAGGGGTGGGCATAGCTAAGGAATTAGAAATTCCTCAGCCACTTTTGGAAGTTGAGTGGGGAAAATATGGTAAAAATAAAGGTTTTTAGTGATGGGTCTCCAACCGCATCGCCCAAAAATCCAATATAAAGCCCCGATACCCTTAGTCGCTTCTTACGACACCCGTGGGAAGAAAGGGGTAGCGACATTCGAAGCCGGCACTACACGGCAAGTATAAGATACTTAGTAAGTGCGTAAGAGATGGTTGCTTTATCCCACGCGATAACTAGTTTAAACACGGCTCGGCCCTTCAGGAAAATAGTAAAGCAGGTATTAACTAGCGCATTGCATATTGTCTGTGTCTTTTCCGCCCCCTGATTATGTATCTTTGGCGACCGTTGATTGTGTCGCAAGTTGCAAAATTATCATTGTAATATCAAAAATTTGTTTGCAATTTGACAGTTTTGACAGCAACAATATTGCAATTTAAGACACAATCGAGGTTGCAAAAGATACGAAATCAGGGCGCCGTTTTTCACGAAAATAAGTTTGTCCCCTACTATCACGTGAGTACACTGTCCAGGCGAAACGTGGGTTCTCTAAACACCAGGTGACGATATCACGTAATGTTCAGAAATATTAGTACCTCTACGAACCCTTTCGGAGCTTTTCGGCGTGAAGGTTTGAGTGAGTTTAGTATTATTTGGCTAATATCAAAATATCATATCTGCCGCAGAGAAAAATGCCATAAGACAAGAACTAATATAAAATTGGTTTCTCAGCTCAAGTTTTTCAAGTATTTATTCATTTATATTACTTAGTTACTTACATAATTATACTCACGCTCATTTTTCCTATTGGGGTAGGCAGAAACTATCAATTGCCACTTAGTACAACCTTGACAAACCTCTCTTGCTTCCCTTACATAAGACAATCTTATTCCCACATAAATTCCAAAAACTGGCTGAAAAATATCTTCCTCCAAAGCTATGGATACCCCTTCTAGGGCGTTATAGCCGTGGGCATATGTATGTATGTATTATTACGAATTTAATGTCATGATTAAATTTGCACTTCTCGTTCCAAAAGTGCAACAGTGTAAAATAATAATAAATAAAGGAAAGAAAAATTTCGACATAGGCGGGAATCGAACCCGCGATCTCGGGTATACGCCCCCGTCGCTCTGCCAATTGAGCTACCGTGTCAATGGCTGCCAGCGCGAAATTCTTCTATCCTTTATTTCTTTTACACGTTTAAGTAGTGTTTGCGTTCCTACCTCCGAATTTTTACTAATTCGGGAGGAATTATTTATTCTTTATTTATTAGTAATAATCCCCACATGAGGTTTTCATGAACAAAAAGATTTAAATTAAGTGTAAAATAATGTTCTGATGCTTATGTAGTTTTTAGTATTTTTATCATTAAATGGTTAGTTGCACGATTTCTGTTAATAAAAATGTACAAAATGCTAAAAGTGGGTTTTTCCGTTTGTTGCATTCTTGAGGAATCCTTACTTTTTGTTTTCGTACTTTTGCGATTGGTGAAAGTCATAAGTGGGTGCGAATTTAATAGGTAATGAATGTAAATATTACATTGTAATAAGAAAAAAAAATTTTTTTTCACAAGAACAGGTTGCCGGATCACTATCAAATCTTGACTTCCCATTTATAATTGATTACTTTTAATTAAAGTAAAGTAAAAGTAATGTCATGTAAAAAAAAACTTCATTTAGTCCCTAATATGATTTATAATAAGCATAAACGTTCACGCCGAATATCCCCGAAGGGGTTGGCAGAGGTACTAATACTTCTGAACATCACGTGACTTTGTCACCTGGTGTTCAGAGTACCCACGTTTTGCATGGACAGTGTACTCACGTGATAGGGGGCAAGCCTATCGCCGTTTTGTACGAATACACTGTCACATGACTAAGTACAACTCAGCCATGTGGGTTTCCTCACGATGTTTTCCCTCACCGTTAACAACCATGATAAATTAACCACATATATGTCTTTAGAAAAGACAAATTGGTGTAGGCCCGACCCAGGATTTGAACACTAGTCGTTTGCACGTTAACCGAGTGTTCAAACCACTGGGCTATCACGGTTGT
>CAUYWD010000083.1:0-5000 GCA_963576735.1 Bedellia somnulentella
CCTAACCTAACCTAACCTAACCTAACCTAACCTAACCTAACCTAACCTAACCTAACCTAACCTAACCTAACCTAACC
Organism: Bedellia somnulentella; assembly: GCA_963576735.1. Taxonomy (NCBI): domain Eukaryota; kingdom Metazoa; phylum Arthropoda; class Insecta; order Lepidoptera; family Bedelliidae; genus Bedellia; species Bedellia somnulentella. The sequence goes on from CAUYWD010000083.1 coordinate 78, forward strand.
TAACCTAACCTAACCTAACCTAACCTAACCTAACCTAACCTAACCTAACCTAACCTAACCTAACCTAACCTAACCTAACCTAACCTAACCTAACCTAACCTAACCTAACCTAACCTAACCTAACCTAACCTAACCTAACCTAACCTAACCTAACCTAACCTAACCTAACCTAACCTAACCTAACCTAACCTAACCTAACCTAACCTAACCTAACCTAACCTAACCTAACCTAACCTAACCTAACCTAACCTAACCTAACCTAACCTAACCTAACCTAACCTAACCTAACCTAACCTAACCTAACCTAACCTAACCTAACCTAACCTAACCTAACCTAACCTAACCTAACCTAACCTAACCTAACCTAACCTAACCTAACCTAACCTAACCTAACCTAACCTAACCTAACCTAACCTAACCTAACCTAACCTAACCTAACCTAACCTAACCTAACCTAACCTAACCTAACCTAACCTAACCTAACCTAACCTAACCTAACCTAACCTAACCTAACCTAACCTAACCTAACCTAACCTAACCTAACCTAACCTAACCTAACCTAACCTAACCTAACCTAACCTAACCTAACCTAACCTAACCTAACCTAACCTAACCTAACCTAACCTAACCTAACCTAACCTAACCTAACCTAACCTAACCTAACCTAACCTAACCTAACCTAACCTAACCTAACCTAACCTAACCTAACCTAACCTAACCTAACCTAACCTAACCTAACCTAACCTAACCTAACCTAACCTAACCTAACCTAACCTAACCTAACCTAACCTAACCTAACCTAACCTAACCTAACCTAACCTAACCTAACCTAACCTAACCTAACCTAACCTAACCTAACCTAACCTAACCTAACCTAACCTAACCTAACCTAACCTAACCTAACCTAACCTAACCTAACCTAACCTAACCTAACCTAACCTAACCTAACCTAACCTAACCTAACCTAACCTAACCTAACCTAACCTAACCTAACCTAACCTAACCTAACCTAACCTAACCTAACCTAACCTAACCTAACCTAACCTAACCTAACCTAACCTAACCTAACCTAACCTAACCTAACCTAACCTAACCTAACCTAACCTAACCTAACCTAACCTAACCTAACCTAACCTAACCTAACCTAACCTAACCTAACCTAACCTAACCTAACCTAACCTAACCTAACCTAACCTAACCTAACCTAACCTAACCTAACCTAACCTAACCTAACCTAACCTAACCTAACCTAACCTAACCTAACCTAACCTAACCTAACCTAACCTAACCTAACCTAACCTAACCTAACCTAACCTAACCTAACCTAACCTAACCTAACCTAACCTAACCTAACCTAACCTAACCTAACCTAACCTAACCTAACCTAACCTAACCTAACCTAACCTAACCTAACCTAACCTAACCTAACCTAACCTAACCTAACCTAACCTAACCTAACCTAACCTAACCTAACCTAACCTAACCTAACCTAACCTAACCTAACCTAACCTAACCTAACCTAACCTAACCTAACCTAACCTAACCTAACCTAACCTAACCTAACCTAACCTAACCTAACCTAACCTAACCTAACCTAACCTAACCTAACCTAACCTAACCTAACCTAACCTAACCTAACCTAACCTAACCTAACCTAACCTAACCTAACCTAACCTAACCTAACCTAACCTAACCTAACCTAACCTAACCTAACCTAACCTAACCTAACCTAACCTAACCTAACCTAACCTAACCTAACCTAACCTAACCTAACCTAACCTAACCTAACCTAACCTAACCTAACCTAACCTAACCTAACCTAACCTAACCTAACCTAACCTAACCTAACCTAACCTAACCTAACCTAACCTAACCTAACCTAACCTAACCTAACCTAACCTAACCTAACCTAACCTAACCTAACCTAACCTAACCTAACCTAACCTAACCTAACCTAACCTAACCTAACCTAACCTAACCTAACCTAACCTAACCTAACCTAACCTAACCTAACCTAACCTAACCTAACCTAACCTAACCTAACCTAACCTAACCTAACCTAACCTAACCTAACCTAACCTAACCTAACCTAACCTAACCTAACCTAACCTAACCTAACCTAACCTAACCTAACCTAACCTAACCTAACCTAACCTAACCTAACCTAACCTAACCTAACCTAACCTAACCTAACCTAACCTAACCTAACCTAACCTAACCTAACCTAACCTAACCTAACCTAACCTAACCTAACCTAACCTAACCTAACCTAACCTAACCTAACCTAACCTAACCTAACCTAACCTAACCTAACCTAACCTAACCTAACCTAACCTAACCTAACCTAACCTAACCTAACCTAACCTAACCTAACCTAACCTAACCTAACCTAACCTAACCTAACCTAACCTAACCTAACCTAACCCCTCTTGCCCCTCGGCCATCATTTAGAGTGCCCGCGTTTCTTGTTGCAAAGATTTGCTCCGCAGTTTTTAATGTTTTAAAAATAGTTGCAATCGGTTTTTGAAACTTGTTTTATCGTGATAAATACCGATAATTAATTACGCACATTCCTGTGTTTTTCGTTTCCCTGGGCAGTTGTAAAACCCAGGGTTATAAGTGAAAAAGTGTGTTTTTGAAAATCAAAAAGTGCTTCAAAAAATCATAACTCCGGAACGAGATCTTTGACGTGCGGATTTTAAACTGCAGTTGTGTGCAGCGCAGCGCGCTCTACGTGATTCCGAAAAAATTTTCCGTGCGCCGCCGAAAATCGAATTTTCGCGGCGACTTTTCCGGATTGCTGTTTTTCACCAAAAATTCGGGACAAGAGTTTACTGGTGTTTTTTGATCATAGAAAATTGGACCTACACCACGCAATACCAGGACAGTTGAAATTTTGAAAATCCGATGGAAATTGGATTTTTAGTGAAGGAAATAAGAAAACTATAAAATTGGTGCGAACTTCAAAAAATATTTTTTCTAATTCTTCCGCGACAACTTGCTGGTTTATTGGTGATTCGGTTAGAGACTCTATCGAACTATTACTTTAAGTGAAAAAATTCGTACATTTAATTTGACTTTTCCTTGAGAAAAATCGGTTTTTCCGAAACCCTCAAATCCTAGAAAATACAGTGGGACATCTAGGATTCAAAACAAGACTGACATATATGTAAGTACCTTTTCATAATAGATCTAGCAGAGAAAATTTTAAAATTTTTTGATAATTTCACTGTTATTTTGTATTTTTGTGTAAATTTTGCTGTTTTTTCAACTTCCCCCCCAAGGGGCAGTTTGAAAAATATTTTCTCTAACAGATTTAGATAGGCCTTCCGAGGACGCGTCTAACGAGCCCAAGCTCATTAAAATCGGACCAAAACTGTGGCCACAGGACCGGTTTGAAGATTTCACAGCACTAAATTGTAAGAGCGAGACAGGAAAGGTCGCCTGTTTCACTGAGTTTCAAACTCTTATAACTCAGCCATTTTTGGTGATACAAACCTGCGGTTTTCTTTGTTGGGACGGGACCAACGACCTCTACACTTGGATACTCTACATAGAGCAAGTGTAGAGCATTTTCTTACCCCCTCTTTTTCCTCGCCATTCGATAGCGCTCGTCTCGCTGATTGGCTAGAACCCAATCTCGAGTTTCTACGACCAAAACTTTAGTTTCTAGAGCGATTTTAAATTTTTCAATTCTATATATTTATTTATTTTATAGATAAATATATAGAAAATTGTCCTTAAAGTTGAATATCTCCGGAACGGAGAGTCCTACCGACTCCGGGTTTTCAACATCGGACTGGTCATCTTGAGCTCTACACATTGAGCTACTCTACGTAGAGCAGTGGTAGAGCCAAAATTTTTCTTCCCGTTTTTCCCCATTTTCACGTGGGATTTTCATGCCGACTGTGTTTTAAACAGCCCAGCACGCGAATACCGTCCTCTGGAGACCTCAAAAGGTACATAGAGCAAATATTTATTGACTCTATCACACCCACCATACTATTGTTATTGCTTTAATTATTTAAATTTTTATGTATTGCTAGGTTAGGACTTTTAAATATTATATAATTGATTTATTTCACATACTAGAATAAGATTGGATACTTTACACCCACAAATTGACTGTTGAGCAGTGTTGACTAAGGAAATCATTGAAATACAACACACAATGGCAAAAGCCACCAAGCCCAGTGACAACATGCCAATAGAGAAACTGGAGACGGCTACAATAGCCAAAGACGGAAAATTGGATGGCAGCGCCGCAAAGGCAAAAATGCTGTTTACAAAGGCAATGGCCGAATTGAAAGAATCCGGCAACTTGAAAGGAACCATAAAAACTTCTGTGCAAATTTGTATACAGGGCCTCTACGACCTTGTAGTGGACCTGTCCCAGTCCCGAACCGATTTGCTACTCTCAAATGCGAACCTGAAAATATCACACAGCGAAGAGCTGCTTAAGGAAAGACAGAAGATTCTTGATGGGCTGGAGACCATAAACACCCTTAACCTGCCGGAAGCAATAACGCCCATCATCGACTCCTTCGATACACTAAGAACAAGTGTCATCAACCTGACAACTCAAGGTGGCAGTGCGGGCAATAAGGCACTGATGGAGGACCAAAGGGCCCTGATGGAGGACCTACAAGCTTCGGTCAGGACGCTATCTGATGCTGTGCATCAGTCTAATAGCACACGGTCTTCAGACACCCTAACTAGTGGCATTGAAGGGATTACATTAAAGATTGCCGCTGTTTCAGAAGAGATCAGCGAAATGAAGAAAGCAGTAGGCGACCTGAAAACTGCAGGGCCGCTAACGTATGCACAGGTGTTGGCGGCACCGTATGAACCTAACTTAGAACCCGAATGTGCGAGAGATGTAGTAAGAGAGACTATGCACTCTCTTGTTGTATCGTCCCACCT
>CAUYWD010000083.1:10000-17500 GCA_963576735.1 Bedellia somnulentella
ACCTAACCTAACCTAACCTAACCTAACCTAACCTAACCTAACCTAACCTAACCTAACCTAACCTAACCTAACCTAACCTAACCTAACCTAACCTAACCTAACCTAACCTAACCTAACCTAACCTAACCTAACCTAACCTAACCTAACCTAACCTAACCTAACCTAACCTAACCTAACCTAACCTAACCTAACCTAACCTAACCTAACCTAACCTAACCTAACCTAACCTAACCTAACCTAACCTAACCTAACCTAACCTAACCTAACCTAACCTAACCTAACCTAACCTAACCTAACCTAACCTAACCTAACCTAACCTAACCTAACCTAACCTAACCTAACCTAACCTAACCTAACCTAACCTAACCTAACCTAACCTAACCTAACCTAACCTAACCTAACCTAACCTAACCTAACCTAACCTAACCTAACCTAACCTAACCTAACCTAACCTAACCTAACCTAACCTAACCTAACCTAACCTAACCTAACCTAACCTAACCTAACCTAACCTAACCTAACCTAACCTAACCTAACCTAACCTAACCTAACCTAACCTAACCTAACCTAACCTAACCTAACCTAACCTAACCTAACCTAACCTAACCTAACCTAACCTAACCTAACCTAACCTAACCTAACCTAACCTAACCTAACCTAACCTAACCTAACCTAACCTAACCTAACCTAACCTAACCTAACCTAACCTAACCTAACCTAACCTAACCTAACCTAACCTAACCTAACCTAACCTAACCTAACCTAACCTAACCTAACCTAACCTAACCTAACCTAACCTAACCTAACCTAACCTAACCTAACCTAACCTAACCTAACCTAACCTAACCTAACCTAACCTAACCTAACCTAACCTAACCTAACCTAACCTAACCTAACCTAACCTAACCTAACCTAACCTAACCTAACCTAACCTAACCTAACCTAACCTAACCTAACCTAACCTAACCTAACCTAACCTAACCTAACCTAACCTAACCTAACCTAACCTAACCTAACCTAACCTAACCTAACCTAACCTAACCTAACCTAACCTAACCTAACCTAACCTAACCTAACCTAACCTAACCTAACCTAACCTAACCTAACCTAACCTAACCTAACCTAACCTAACCTAACCTAACCTAACCTAACCTAACCTAACCTAACCTAACCTAACCTAACCTAACCTAACCTAACCTAACCTAACCTAACCTAACCTAACCTAACCTAACCTAACCTAACCTAACCTAACCTAACCTAACCTAACCTAACCTAACCTAACCTAACCTAACCTAACCTAACCTAACCTAACCTAACCTAACCTAACCTAACCTAACCTAACCTAACCTAACCTAACCTAACCTAACCTAACCTAACCTAACCTAACCTAACCTAACCTAACCTAACCTAACCTAACCTAACCTAACCTAACCTAACCTAACCTAACCTAACCTAACCTAACCTAACCTAACCTAACCTAACCTAACCTAACCTAACCTAACCTAACCTAACCTAACCTAACCTAACCTAACCTAACCTAACCTAACCTAACCTAACCTAACCTAACCTAACCTAACCTAACCTAACCTAACCTAACCTAACCTAACCTAACCTAACCTAACCTAACCTAACCTAACCTAACCTAACCTAACCTAACCTAACCTAACCTAACCTAACCTAACCTAACCTAACCTAACCTAACCTAACCTAACCTAACCTAACCTAACCTAACCTAACCTAACCTAACCTAACCTAACCTAACCTAACCTAACCTAACCTAACCTAACCTAACCTAACCTAACCTAACCTAACCTAACCTAACCTAACCTAACCTAACCTAACCTAACCTAACCTAACCTAACCTAACCTAACCTAACCTAACCTAACCTAACCTAACCTAACCTAACCTAACCTAACCTAACCTAACCTAACCTAACCTAACCTAACCTAACCTAACCTAACCCAGTTCCCCCCCAACGCTCGGTCTAGTAGGTCCACGCGCGCGCGCTCCGTAAAAGTTTTACCGTTTTTATTAATTTTAACCAGTTTGTCGTGTATTTAGATTCAAGTGTTTGGTATTAAAAAACGTGTAAATTCGGTGTCTATATTGTGCTCAATCGTTTTTGAAGTAGACGATTACGACTACGAAGTAAAATCCAAAAAACCGAAAATTTTTCTCGGAAAATTTGCTTCAAAAAATCGCAGTTCACGATTAGTCGCCCTAAGGGTACTTTTTTAAATTACCACTGGATGCGCCTTTGCAAGACGCAAATTTGAAGCCCAAAATTTTTAACCGGAAGTGAAAATTGGAATTACTAGAGGGGAAAAACTGCAAACCGGAAGTGACTCATTTTCGCCTGTGAATACGTGTGCTTGTTTTTTATTATCAAAAACTGTGCTCGCTGATTAAACAAAACAATTAGTGAAAAGATTTTGAAAATCGGTAAATTTTTCGAAAAGTTACAGACTTTTTAGTGTTTTCCGAAAAATTTCTCAACATTCAAAAAATTCTAACTCCTGAAAACGATCGATGACATATGGTTTTTTCTGCATTTTATAGTGACAATATTAGTGAACTCTAAGAATAGTGATAAGTTTTTAAAATAGCCTGAGAAAATTTCCCAGGAAAAATAAATTAGTCTTAAGTCAGAACTTCAAGTAGTGTTAATAGTGCCTAATTGGATTGTATATCAACCCTTATAAATGTAAGTTGCCATTTTTATTATTATTAGAAAAGAAAAAACCGAGATTTTTCATTCTCACCTGTTAAAAATTGACTTTTTCTTAAATTTTATACTTATTTTTGTGATTTCTCTTCGAAATCTATCTATATTTCAAAACAGTGTGTAAATAAATATAGCTCTTTGAAAGACGAAGAGATAGAGCCCAAACACGACCCAATTTGCTTCAGAAATAAAGAAATAGAACCAAATTCACTCAAACGGCCGCCATCTTGCTTTTGGCAGCCGCCATCTTGAAAATTTTCAAAGTTGCATAACATCACCAAATTTTCAGCTAGAAAGCTGGGATTTTCTCTCAGCTTAGTTTTGGAACTATCTTCGCGTCTTTTCATTGCTAAAAATAAATTTTAAAACTGATACTTTTTCCTCTGCTTTTTACACTTGCATTAGATAGATCTCTCAAATACAAGAACATAGATTCCAAACACGACATATTTTCGATCAAAACTGTAAAATCAGTACACTTTTAAAAATTAGCCGCCATTTTGGCCGCCATCTTGGAAAATTAAAATCGTCATAAAACTGATCTCAGACGTGCTAGGAGACTCTAGTTTTCTTCTTTCCAATTGTCAGCTCAAAGAGATTATTCTCACATTAATATCTTAAATTTAATTTCAAATTTTTTTAAAAAAAAAAAAAATAAGAAAAAAAAAAAAAAAAAATTCTATTTCATTCTAATTTTCGTGTTATTTTGTGTGTGTTGTAATACCTATTATATAATATATTAGTTAGCATTTTACCTTGATTTCATGTGTTAGCTATAAACTTAATAAAATTGTTATATTCCACTTACATACAGTGCGTACCAGTGCAATTGTAGGGTCCTATTATTAAACTTAAACTATTTTTCCCGTGTATTTACAACTATCCCCTTCAAATGGATCTTAACTGTAAACAAGATATGACGGCCGAGGAATTTATCGCCAGGGTAAACTACCTACACGACAACTCTAAATCTCAACTAGAGCAATCAGGCAATCTCAAAGGTACTATCAAAGAGACGGTGCTCCAAAACCTAGGTGAATTACGAAATCTGGCTATTTCCCAATGCACCGGAATAAACTCTCCAAACAGCAGTGTTCCTCAGGAAGAACCTTCCACGCCAATCAGTCTAACGGTCCCCAACCAAGAGTTTGGCCAAATAATGGACCAACTCAAAACACAGAAGGAACAGCTTCAATCCATTATTCAAAGCCTGAACGAAGTCAAAGAGCAGAACAGTGCAGTCAAACCGGCAATCAGTTATGCTGAGATGGCAGCACGAAAGCCGAACTTCAAACCTCCCCCCAGCCTACACTCTATAGTAGTATCATCAGCAAAGGAATCTGATACAAGCAGCACTATAATAGAGAATATCCGTCTCACGGCAGATGCAACTACGACAGGGATCAAAGTAGACCGTGTAAGGAAGGCCCGAGACCAAAAAGTAGTAGTGGGATGCAAGAACAAGGCAGACCTAGATTTGATTTGCAATAAACTTAAATCTCAGCAGCATCTCAAAATAGAAGAAGTACCCAATAAGGACCCACTCATAATAATCAGGGACGTTCTTACAACTCATACCGACGAAAAAATCATCCAAGCCCTGAAAACACAAAACAGCAAACTCTTCAAAAACATACAGGCGGAAGATATCAGAATGAAGGTGAGATATCGTCAGAAGAGAAGAAACCCCTTAAAAAACAATGTCGTAGTCGAAGTATCTCCACAAATCTGGCAAAAAGTTGTGGAAGAAAAGCAAGTACATATTGACTTGCAACATGTACATGCGGAAGATCAATCGCCATTAGTACAGTGCTCCCGCTGTTTAGGCTACGGACACGGGAAAAAGTTATGTACCCAAACCCAAGACGTATGCTCGCACTGTGGAGGACATCATCTAAGAGTAAACTGCGAGCTAATGTATATGGGCCACCCGCCATCATGCACAAACTGTATTAAATCTAGGAATTACGATCCCACGCACAATAGCTTCAGCCCAGAATGTCCGATTAGAAGGCGCTGGGACCAACTAGCAAGGTCTCAGATCGCATATTGCTAAAATTGTAACACAGAACACCAGCAAGAAAAACGTCCACAGTATACTCCAAGCGAACTTACAGAGGAAACAATTAGCAACTAATGAACTGCTCCTGGAGGGAACAAAGAAAAACATATTCTTTGCACTCGTCCAGGAGCCCTACGTTGGAGCGATTGGTACTCTAAAGCAACAACCCGGAACCAGAATTATACAAGCCAAAGGAACAAATAAAAAACCAGTAAAGGCAGCAATCGTAGTGTTCGACAACAAAACCGACATATTAGAAGATCCAATAATGACGTCGGAAAACATTGCGGTTGCAACCCTTAAAACATCAACCTGGGAATTGGTAGTAGTGAGCATATACTTTGAGAAGACAGAACCGCTGGAGCCATACATGGACAAAATTAAGATGATAACCTCCAAGTATCCCACATCCAAAATTATCCTCGGAGGAGATGCTAACTCAAAGAGCCAGTGGTGGGGCAGCGATATTGAGGACCACAGAGGAGAAACCCTAATGGGTTTCTTTGATGAAGAACAGTTACACGTGCTTAACACAGGAAACACCCCAACCTTCTTCACCATACGCGGAGGGAAGGAATACAAAAGCAGAGTAGATATTACAGTTTGCTCCCAAAACCTAATAGCAAATATAGAAAACTGGAAAGTACAAACCGAAATCACAAGCTCAGACCACAACACAATCAGTTTCGACCTTACAACCATCCAAAAATTTTACGAACTCATTCCAAATACCACCCGACTGTACAATACTAAGAAAGCCGATTGGCCCCAATTCCGCCAAGAACTTATCAACGAATTACAACTAAACGAAATAAATCTCAACAATATAGCCAACATAAAAGAACAAAACCACCTTGAAACCACTATCACAACCCTCACCTCCTGCATAAAAACAGCCTGCGAAAAATCGATCCCTGCACTACAAGTCACCCCTAAATATAAACCACCGTGGTGGAATGAAGAAATCGAGAAGCTGAAAAGAGACTTTATGACGAAAAAGCGGCGAATACGTTGTGCTGCCCCGCGACGGAAAAGCTACGTCATAAGAGAATATCAAGAAGCCAAAGAAGCCTATGAAACAAAAGCCAAGGAAGCCCAAACACTAAGTTGGAAAGATTTCTGTTCAAAGCAAGACAGAGAGAGTATGTGGGATGGAATCTACAGAGTAATCAGGAGAGCAAGCAGACGACAAAATGATGTACCCTTGATTCAAAATGGAAACACTTTATTACCAGAAGACTCAGCAAAACTATTAGCATCCACCTTCTTCCCAGACGACAATCCAAATGAGGATAATGATTACCACAAAACAGTTAGACAAAAAGCAGAACAGACCCTTCTCAACTCAGAAGAAGCGGAAAATGACCCACCTTTCACAAACGCAGAGCTAAAGCAAGCCATAAACAGCTTTAATCCTAAAAAAGCACCAGGAGCAGATGGCTTCACTGCGGATATCTGCAAAGTTGCTATTGAAGAAGCACCGGAAGAATGCCTTGCAATAGCCAACAAATGCCTAGCACTTGGCCACTTCCCAGAACCGTGGAAAAAGAGTCAAGTCCTCGCGTTACGTAAACCCGGCAAAGACAATTATAATGACCCAAAATCTTACCGACCAATAGGCCTGCTTCCAGTACTAGGTAAAATCATCGAAAAAATGTTTGTAAATAGAATTAAATACCGCGTCTTACCAAAAATTAATAAAAAACAATATGGTTTTATACCCCAGCATTGCACTGAGGACGCACTGTATGATTTCATCACCACTTTAAGAGAAAATGTACAAAATAAATTAATTAGCGTAGTAGTCTCACTCGATATCCAGGGAGCCTTTGATAATGCATGGTGGCCAGCAATCCAATGTGCCGTAGCAAAAAAAGGATGTCCTAAGAACCTTTTATTAGTCCTAAGTAGTTATTTAAGCAATAGAAATATAAGTTTGTCATATTCCGGAGCACAAACCTCTAAAGCAACAAATAAAGGCTGCATACAAGGATCCATTAGCGGGCCCACCCTGTGGAACTTGCTCCTAGACCCTCTGCTTGACTCGCTCGAAACCAGGAACGCATATTACCAAGCATTTGCTGACGACATAGTCCTAATCTTTTCTGGGAATAATATGCAAGATATCGTAGAGGAAACTAACAATACACTCACATACATCCAACAGTGGGGAACCGATAACAAACTTACATTTGCACCAAACAAAACATACGCAATGGTGGTTACAAATAAACGCAACCTATCAGAACCTGAGCTGAAGATGGGAAATCACAATATCCAGATAACTAATAAAATAAAACTCTTGGGGCTCACCATAGATAACAAACTTACCTTTAACGATCACGTGACCGAAATATGCAAAAAGGCAACTAATATCTACAAGGTGATGGCACGTTGCGCTAAAATTAATTGGGGCCTTAACCAAGAAATCATAAAAACTATATACATAACAGTTATTGAACCGATTGTACTGTACGCAGCAAGCTGTTGGGCACCAGCAGTGGATAAACTAGGCGTACAAAAGAAACTAAATACTTTACAAAGAGGTTTTGCCCAAAAAATTGCTAAAACATACAGGACAGTATCCCTGAATGCCGCACTAGCTATTGCAGGTCTAATCCCATTAGATCTGCGCGTTAAAGAGGCCGCAAACTTGTACGAAGCCAAAAGAGGACGACCCCAGGGGATACTAAGCGACCGTACAATAGAAGA
>CAUYWD010000083.1:22500-53421 GCA_963576735.1 Bedellia somnulentella
TAACCTAACCTAACCTAACCTAACCTAACCTAACCTAACCTAACCTAACCTAACCTAACCTAACCTAACCTAACCTAACCTAACCTAACCTAACCTAACCTAACCTAACCTAACCTAACCTAACCTAACCTAACCTAACCTAACCTAACCTAACCTAACCTAACCTAACCTAACCTAACCTAACCTAACCTAACCTAACCTAACCTAACCTAACCTAACCTAACCTAACCTAACCTAACCTAACCTAACCTAACCTAACCTAACCTAACCTAACCTAACCTAACCTAACCTAACCTAACCTAACCTAACCTAACCTAACCTAACCTAACCTAACCTAACCTAACCTAACCTAACCTAACCTAACCTAACCTAACCTAACCTAACCTAACCTAACCTAACCTAACCTAACCTAACCTAACCTAACCTAACCTAACCTAACCTAACCTAACCTAACCTAACCTAACCTAACCTAACCTAACCTAACCTAACCTAACCTAACCTAACCTAACCTAACCTAACCTAACCTAACCTAACCTAACCTAACCTAACCTAACCTAACCTAACCTAACCTAACCTAACCTAACCTAACCTAACCTAACCTAACCTAACCTAACCTAACCTAACCTAACCTAACCTAACCTAACCTAACCTAACCTAACCTAACCTAACCTAACCTAACCTAACCTAACCTAACCTAACCTAACCTAACCTAACCTAACCTAACCTAACCTAACCTAACCTAACCTAACCTAACCTAACCTAACCTAACCTAACCTAACCTAACCTAACCTAACCTAACCTAACCTAACCTAACCTAACCTAACCTAACCTAACCTAACCTAACCTAACCTAACCTAACCTAACCTAACCTAACCTAACCTAACCTAACCTAACCTAACCTAACCTAACCTAACCTAACCTAACCTAACCTAACCTAACCTAACCTAACCTAACCTAACCTAACCTAACCTAACCTAACCTAACCTAACCTAACCTAACCTAACCTAACCTAACCTAACCTAACCTAACCTAACCTAACCTAACCTAACCTAACCTAACCTAACCTAACCTAACCTAACCTAACCTAACCTAACCTAACCTAACCTAACCTAACCTAACCTAACCTAACCTAACCTAACCTAACCTAACCTAACCTAACCTAACCTAACCTAACCTAACCTAACCTAACCTAACCTAACCTAACCTAACCTAACCTAACCTAACCTAACCTAACCTAACCTAACCTAACCTAACCTAACCTAACCTAACCTAACCTAACCTAACCTAACCTAACCTAACCTAACCTAACCTAACCTAACCTAACCTAACCTAACCTAACCTAACCTAACCTAACCTAACCTAACCTAACCTAACCTAACCTAACCTAACCTAACCTAACCTAACCTAACCTAACCTAACCTAACCTAACCTAACCTAACCTAACCTAACCTAACCTAACCTAACCTAACCTAACCTAACCTAACCTAACCTAACCTAACCTAACCTAACCTAACCTAACCTAACCTAACCTAACCTAACCTAACCTAACCTAACCTAACCTAACCTAACCTAACCTAACCTAACCTAACCTAACCTAACCTAACCTAACCTAACCTAACCTAACCTAACCTAACCTAACCTAACCTAACCTAACCTAACCTAACCTAACCTAACCTAACCTAACCTAACCTAACCTAACCTAACCTAACCTAACCTAACCTAACCTAACCTAACCTAACCTAACCTAACCTAACCTAACCTAACCTAACCTAACCTAACCTAACCTAACCTAACCTAACCTAACCTAACCTAACCTAACCTAACCTAACCTAACCTAACCTAACCTAACCTAACCTAACCTAACCTAACCTAACCTAACCTAACCTAACCTAACCTAACCTAACCTAACCTAACCTAACCTAACCTAACCTAACCTAACCTAACCTAACCTAACCTAACCTAACCTAACCTAACCTAACCTAACCTAACCTAACCTAACCTAACCTAACCTAACCTAACCTAACCTAACCTAACCTAACCTAACCTAACCTAACCTAACCTAACCTAACCTAACCTAACCTAACCTAACCTAACCTAACCTAACCTAACCTAACCTAACCTAACCTAACCTAACCTAACCTAACCTAACCTAACCTAACCTAACCTAACCTAACCTAACCTAACCTAACCTAACCTAACCTAACCTAACCTAACCTAACCTAACCTAACCTAACCTAACCTAACCTAACCTAACCTAACCTAACCTAACCTAACCTAACCTAACCTAACCTAACCTAACCTAACCTAACCTAACCTAACCTAACCTAACCTAACCTAACCTAACCTAACCTAACCTAACCTAACCTAACCTAACCTAACCTAACCTAACCTAACCTAACCTAACCTAACCTAACCTAACCTAACCTAACCTAACCTAACCTAACCTAACCTAACCTAACCTAACCTAACCTAACCTAACCTAACCTAACCTAACCTAACCTAACCTAACCTAACCTAACCTAACCTAACCTAACCTAACCTAACCTAACCTAACCTAACCTAACCTAACCTAACCTAACCTAACCTAACCTAACCTAACCTAACCTTTTTTTTTTTTTTTTTTTTTTTTTTTTTTTTTTTTACGTGGGGAAATCCTCATGGATTCCCCGCCGCATGAGGGTGCGACGGGGATATGTCAGACTTCTACTGACTAAAACCCCACGGGTGGCCAACTCAGGTGCATTTTGTGCGGGACCGACGGGGAACACCCGAGGAAGACTACCATCGGTCCCGCGCACCACGCCTAACGGCGCACATCTCGGGAGGGGTAAGATAAAGCCCCTCCTTTTGCCCTCTTCTTCTTCGGAGACTCAAAGCCACCACCTTGAGACTCCGCCATTCTCGAGGCAGGTTTTGATGGGCACCCAGAAGCCCTCACTCTGAGCACCCCCTGCCTCTGAAACCCCGCTAGGCAGATTCGTGACTACACTAACGGGGCTTCACGTCCTAATGGACGCTCCAAGAGCCGCGGTGCTAGTGTCGAACACCGCGGCGGCGGACCCTTCTCCGAGCTGGGTCCGCAATCTCCCTCTCTCTCTCGGCGGCCTCCTTCGCAAGCATAACAGTCTCGCAAAAGGAGGCCACCGCAGCCCACGCAGACGAACTATCGACCATGGCCGCCACAACGGCCCCCAACGACAAATCGGGGCCGATCTCCGCTTGGAGAATCGCCCTCTCTCCACTCCAGGCCGGGCACACCTCCAAGGTATGCTGGGCCGTGTCCTCCGGACACACCGCGCAGTGGTGGCAACGGGCAGACTGCTCCCTGCCCAGCCTCCACAGATACCTACCAAAACATCCATGCCCTGTCAGTATCTGCGTAAGCCGGAAGCTGAGAGCTCCGTGTCCCCGCTGCAACCACTGCTCGAAGACGGGGAGAATTGCCTCCACCGTCCTATGCCCGGCGCTAGGCACAGCAAGCCTTAGCGCCCAAGCCTCGAGGGCGACTGCCTGCACCTCCAAGCGGTAGGCAGCCGTTTCCTTCTGCGTGGGCCAGTGGCCCTGAGCCCGCCGTTCCTTCCGCCAGTGGAACGTCGACGCGAGGACTTTCGCGTCTAGGTCCCACGGCATCGACCCCGCCATCAGGCAGGCAGCCTCGCGAGAGACTGTGCGGTAGCCTCTCGACACCCTAGTGGCCATGAGCCTTTGCGGCGCATGAAGCAGCGCCGCGTTTGGCCCATCAAGGGTGTCAGCCCATATCGGGGCGCCGTACATGGCCATCGACCGCACGACCCCCGCATATAGCTGCCTGCAACCTGACCTGGGGCCCCCCAGGTTTGGCAGCAGCTTACAAAGAGCCGCTGCTGCCACTATCAATCTCGGCCCCAGGCGCTCAAAGTGGGCGCGGAAGGTCCAACGGCCGTCGAGAATTAAACCCAGATAATGTAGCGTTGTCTCGACGGCAATCCTCACCCCGCCCACTACTATGGCGGAGTCCACCGGCGGGCGATTCCGAGGCCCATGAAACCACATGGCCTCGGATTTATTCAGGGCCACTTCTAGGCCCAACAGTTTGATGCGGTGCACCACCTGGGCTACGCCAGCCGTAGCCCGAATGGCGGCCTCGCGAAACGTTTTCCCTCGAGCCGTAACCAGGGTGTCATCGGCGTAACACACTACCTGGACACCCCAGAGGTTGGCGCCGCGCAGAACCCAATCATACCCGATGTTCCACAGGAGCGGGCCCAAAACAGACCCCTGCGGAACACCGCACGTAACTTCGCGACGACACCACCCCTCCCGAACCGGATAAGTGATTTGCCGGTTCGAGAGGTACGACCCGAGAATTTCCCTCAAATAGGGAGGCACTTGGTGATAGATAAGTGCCTCCCTTATGCACGAATAGGGCAAGGTGTTGAAGGCATTCTTTATGTCCAAAGAGGTTGCCAGCACCACCTCGCCCTGCGAGACCGCCTCGTCCGCTATATCACGGACGCATTGCACCGCATCGACCGCTGAGCGGCAGCCGCGGAAACCGAATTGCTGGTCCGATAGGTTCGGACCAGTCTCCTCCAAATGCCCGACGATGCGGGAGGACACTATCCGCTCTAAGAGCTTTCCCACCTCGTCGAGCAAAACGATGGGCCGGAACGCCGAGGGCTCAAGTGAGTCGGCGGGGCGCCCCTCCTTGCGCAACAACACCAATTTCCCCGTTCTCCAAGGCTCTGGAAACACTTTTCTCTCCAGGCACAAGGAGAACAGATTACACATCCTTTCGGCAAGGAAGGGCTTCAGCGCCACCACCCAGGCCTGCCCCGGGATACCATCCAAGCCCGGAGCCGTCTTTTTTGCCTGGAGGCGCTTGACGGCCACCGCCAACTCTGGCTCGGTGACCTCCGGCACCACCTCTTCAGCTTCCGCAGCCGCGACATACCCACCCATGACAGGGGCTGGGTGTTCCTCTCTCGTCGGAAACAAGGCCGAGACCACGCTCTCCACGACGTTGGGCTGGAGACTACTCGTTAGGGGGGGTGCCCAGGGGCGAAGCCTCTGCCTCGCCATCCTATACGGCCGCCCCCATGGGTCGTTGTCGAGCGTCTCCAGCAGTTCCTTCTTTGAGGCAATTTTGGCCCTAAATACAGAGTCTTTAAGGGCCCGTTTTGCCTCTCGTAATAGGTCGTAGAGGCGGTTCTCTTCGGCCTCGTTCCGACGCGCACTTCTTCTGTGACGGGTATACTGGCGCTTTGCCGCAATGCATGCTACGCGCAACTGCGCGACTTCGGCGTTCCACCAGTACACCCGCCGTCTCGGAGCCATAGGGCCCGCGCGGGGCATCGATGCGTCGCAGATCCCTGTGAGGGCATCACGGAACCACGTCACCTCGTCGTTCAGGTCGGCAGCCCGTCCTGGACCGGTCAGCCATGACTGGACGATGGCCGCCTCAGTCATGAGCTCCTTGTCCAGCTTCCCGAGGGCCCATCTTGGCCCCCCATTAAACGACGGACCGCGAGACGAGGCGGTCTGACGGGCCGTGGAGACATCAAATCGGATGTAACGATGATCCGAAAATGTCTCCACGTCCGTGATTACCCTCCAGCCCTTGATCAGGGCCCAGAGTTCGGGAGTAGCAAAGGTCAGATCGACGATTGAACTCCCGTTGCGACGCACGCACGTGGGTGTCGATCCTCTGTTGACGACAGCTAAACCTAGAGCTGTCGCCCACTGAACTACAACGTCGCCGAATGCATTTGCCTGTGCCGCCGGGGAACCCCAAGCAACTGACTTGGCATTAAAATCCCCGGCGATCAGCACCCGGCGAGGGCGGCTACGGAGAACCACTGCTTCCACATCACTCAGCAAGACTTCGAGGTCAGCAAGCGGACGGTTGGGGGAGAAGTATAAGGAAATTGTGACTTCCTCCCCAACTAACGCCGCAACAAATCCGTGACCTCGAGTCACATCCCTGAGCTGCAAGCCAGCAGCTCCCGAGATGACAATAGCCGCCACGCCGTCTAAGTCCGACACCCAATTGTCCCTTGCCGGGACAAAGTATGGCTCCGAGACTAATCCAACCTTAATTGACCACTGCGCCATACTCTGTAGAAAGAGATCCTGAGCGCAGGCACAGTGATTTATATTCGCCTGTAGGAATCTCATTACCATTATTGGCTAATGATTTCGGGCTCCCCCTGTTCCATCGGCTCGTTGATTTGAGTCAACGAGCGTGCAGGCTTGCCTTTGGGCTTCACAGAACCAGTTCCATTTTTCTTGTTTGGCCGCTTACAAGATTTGGCGCCGATACGATGATCGGCCGGTTTCTTGTCAGCGGCGCACAGAGGGCAATGAGGTTTCTCCCCACAGTCCCTTGCCTTGTGGCCACCATTACCGCAGCGATAACAAAGATCGCTGCGGTCTTCACTAGACGGGCAGGTAGCTCTGACGTGGCCTACCTCCAAGCATTGGAAGCATCTTAACTCCTGACGGGGCAAGATCTTGACTCGGGCTAAGCTCCAGCCTATTTGTATTTCCCCCACTTTGCTCATCAATTTAAGCGTGTTTAGGGGGCAGCGAACCCAAACGGATCCAAGGCCCCTGGGTCCATCTCTGACCTCCCCAATTTTAATATTTTCAGGAGAACAGTTCCCTGTCGCCGCGATCGCTGATATGATCTCCTGAGGCGAAACCGTATCATCCAGTTTAGTCAGTCGGAGTTCTCCGACTTTAACTGGCCTGTTTACCTTCGCCTCAGGTGGTAGAATTTCTCGTAATCTAGCAGCCAATATATCTGCCTTAGCTGCTGAGTCTGCCCCTGGGAGTTCTATCAATCTAGCTCCCGTAACCGCTTTTCGCATTCGCAGGGACCCGATTCCCATGCCACGTAGATCTAGTTTTTGGCGAGCTTCATACATCACTTCACCAAGATTTAGTCCTTTTTCTGATGCACCATTTTCTAACGAGATGGTCACGGCCGCTGATCCAGGAACGCGGATTCTAGGAGCAGCTTGCTTTGGTTTGCCCTTCATTTTGACCTGGTTATTAGCCGGGGCAGGAGCTGGTAATGATTTTTTACCCCTTTTTACAACCGTGGACCATGTTTCAGTTTCTTGAGCTGTAGATGGTCCTCCTGTCTCTTTGCTGGGTGACGAACCTAGATGGGGTAAAGCCATTTGAGGCGCGATATTACAAGCAGCGTTTGGCCCTGGTCTAGGTTGAACCAGTTTGCCAGAATTGGCAGCCGTCTTCTTGCCTTTACCTTTTCCCTTGTTTTTGACCAATTGGGGACCTGGAAGAGGTAAATTTGCTGGCTGTTTGTTCCTTTCAGTTCTGCTGCTTTGAGCTTTATTGTCAGCAGCTAACGGAGGACGTATTAGCTTTTCGGGTAGCAAGCGTTCCTCTAGCGCTTCCAATCTAGCGTTCATCATGGTCCCAACTTGGACCATAATAGAGCGCGTCAAGTCTTCCGTTATAACTACCGGGCTTGAAGTTGAGCGGTTATTCATGATTTCCGCTCGGATCTCCGCCAAATCATTGCGAAGGCTAACCAATTCCGCAGCCAAAGTCTCTTTATCTGTTTTGAGTCTTTGGTTTTCCTCCTTCTGGCGCGCCAACTCTTCCTGAAGTTTGATTACTTCGCTTGACGAAGAGCATTCCTTCAAGAGTTGAGAGTGCTGTCTTATGTCCTCGGCAGTTTTCTTTAGGGCCCTTACATAATCTCCCTTAAGGTTGCCAGACTTTTTGGCGACGTTTATAATAAGAGCCACTCCCTCTTCAACTTCTTGAGCCAGCAAGGTAGCTGTCTTCTTCTCATCGGGAATTGATGAATCCCTTTTAAGAGCGAGGGCATTTTCCCTCCTTTCCTTTCTAGCAAAATATCTATCGATTTTTTGGGATAGATCTTCTTGCTCAGAAGTTCTCTGCTCGTCCCGCAAGAATTTTTGGCGAGCTGCAGCAGCCTCCGCTCTTGCTCTTCCAATGCCAATGTACTCACCCGTGGAAGGTGGTCTACCACGGCCTCTTTTTGGTGCATTGGTTTTGCCAGTCGCAGCAGCGTCAGCGCTAGTGTCTGAGTCGGAAGTACTCAGGCCGCTTCCAGCTCGTCGTTTTCTCTGGAGCTCCAACAAGGAGTTGGTGCTTTCCAAAGACATGCGAGAGCACGGTCTCTCAACGTCGTCACTTTCCGTCTCTGATAGGCGTTTGCCTTGGTCTTGTTTTCCATACGCTAGTTCAATATCCGTTATAACATTGCAGTGGTCGTTTTGACGCGGGCCCTTAGAAGAAGGACCTGCGAGGCAGTTTTTGCCCCCCCCAGAATACGTGGGGGCGCCTCCCGCAGAAGCGGAAGGGTGGGATTCCCCCTTTCGGGGACCCACCTGGGTAATTCTCTTCAAAATTGCCGTTTTATCCATTTTAGGTTGTTGGTAGGCTTTACCCTCGGCCTACCATCGAGCTGCGCTCGGCACTGGACTCCCTCCAGACATTCATCCCCTCGGCACGCTGACCTTGGGATTGGGGTAATTTTTTATAGAGGTTTTCTTCCTCGCAGCCCAGACCTCAGTGGCCTGAGCCCCCGTTCCCACCGAAGTAGACTTACGGTTTGGCCGGCAGTATCATGGAGACACTGCCGCCCCACAAAGACAGAACCTGGCCGATCGGTGCGACACAGACGCCAGGTTCTAACACCCGCCCCAGCCGCCCAATGTGGACAAACGCTGGGGCTAAGCCGTGCACATCAGAATGCGCCACGGCTCCCCGTCCGCTTACTGCTCGCTCTGGAAGCAGAGGAGAGAAGCGGACTCTCGGTACATTGGCTTCACCCCGGACTGGATTGCCCGAGGCTACTGAGCCCCCACGCCACGACAAGGCTGTACCGTGTGGGGGAACCTAACCTAACCTAACCTAACCTAACCTAACCTAACCTAACCTAACCTAACCTAACCTAACCTAACCTAACCTAACCTTTTTTTTTTTTTTTTTTTTTTTTCGTGGGGAAATCCTCATGGATTCCCCGCCGCTGGGGGGGAGCGACGGGGATATGTCAGACTCCTACTGACTAAAACCCCACGGTGGTCCTTCTTGGTGCACAATGGTCGGGGTCCCTGGCCTCTGTTACCGGAGGTAATTTACCACGGACCCCTCGCACCTATGCCTCTCGGCATTCCTTCCACGGGGGGGAACAGAACCCCCCCACTACCAACAGCTAGTAACGGACGCTCAGAACCACTGAAGCGTCCGTCCTTCTTGGCAGGGTGACTAGCGCGCAAATAGCCCCCTTTTGCGCGCCTCCTGCCGTGGAGCCCCACTTTCGGCGTCGCACGCCATATGGGGGCTCCGTGGTCTTAAAAGACCCTACCGAGGCCGCGGTGCATCAGTGGTTCCTGGCACCGCGGCGACGACGGCCCCTTCTAGTGGGGTCCGCCAACTCCCTCTCTCTTTCGGCGGCCTCCTTTGCATTGATGACTTGTTCGCAAAAGGAGGCCGCCGCCGCCCACGCATCGGGTCTCTCCACCATAGCCGCGACTACGGCTGGCAGAGAGAGATCCGGGCCGATGACCACCCGGAGTTCCGCCCTCGGCACGTCCCACGCTGGGCACACCTCTAAGGTGTGCTGCGCCGTATCTTCGGGGCAGTTCAGGCAGTGGTGGCAACGAGCAGCCTCCTCCTTGCCCAGCCGCCACAGGTACTTCCCGAAGCAACCATGCCCGGAAAGGACCTGTGTCAGCCGGAAGCTCAGAGATCCGTGCTCTCGCTGCAACCACTGCGTGAAGACGGGGAGAATGGCCTCCACCGTCTTGTGCCCCGCGCTTGGCTGCCCTAGCCGAAGCGCCCATGCCTCGAGGGCAGCGGCCTCTACTTCCTGTTTATAGGCCGCTGTTTCCCGATCCGTGGGCCAGTGGCCCTGTGTCCGCCGTTCTTCTCGCCAGTGGAAAATTGACGCTAGAACTTGTGCGTCCAACTCCCATGGCTTTGAACCCGCCATTAGGCAGGCAGCCTCTCGGGATACCGTGCGGTATCCCCTTGACGCCCTGACAGCCATGAGCCGTTGCGGCGCATGAAGAAGCGCCGCATTCGACCCCTTCAGGGCGTCAGCCCACACTGGGGAGCCGTACATGGCCATAGACCGTACGACCCCCATGTAGAGCTGCCTGCACGCGCTCCCAGGGCCCCCAAGGTTCGGCAGGAGTCTGCTGAGTGCAGCTGCCGCAACCATCAACCGGGGCCCCAGACGCTCGAAGTGAGCGTGAAACGTCCAACGGCCGTCGAGTGTTAGTCCCAAGTATTTCAACGTGGACTCGACGGCAATCCTCTCGCCACCCACAACGATGGCGGATTCCCCTACCGGCGGACGATTCCGAGGCCCATGGAACCACAAGGCCTCGGATTTGTTCAGGGCCACTTCTAAGCCCAACGACCTTATACGGCGCACCACGTGCGCCACACCCGCAGTCCCACGGATGGCGGCCTCTCTGTACGTCTTTCCTCGAGCCGTCACTAGGGTGTCGTCTGCGTAACAGGTGAGTTGGACACCCCAGAGGTTGGCGCCGCGTAAGACCCAGTCGTAGCCGATGTTCCACAGGAGCGGGCCCAAGACTGAGCCCTGTGGAACACCGCAAGACATTTCGCGGCGACCCCAACCCTCCCGGAGCGGATACGTGATGAACCGATCCGAGAGGTACGACCCGAGAATCCTCCTCAAGTACGGAGGCACTTCGTGAAATTTCAGTGCCTCCGCTATACAGGACCAGGGCATGGTGTTGAAGGCGTTTTTAATGTCGAGAGAGACCGCCAACACCACCTCGCCCTGGGAGACCGCCTCGTCCGCTATTGAGCGGACCCGCAGAACTGCATGAACTGTCGAGCGACAGCGTCTGAAACCGAACTGCTGATCCGAGAGGTTCGGACCAGCTCCCTCTAGGTGCTCGACGATTCGGGCAGAGATCACCCTTTCCAAAAGTTTGCCCGCCTCGTCGAGCAGGACTATCGGCCGGAAAGCTGAGGGTTCAGTGGAGTCAGCGGGGCGCCCGTCCTTTCGCAGAAGCACGAGTTTACCCGTCTTCCACGGCTCTGGAAAAACACCTTGTTCCAGGCACGTAGAAAACAGGCCCCGAAACCTCTCCTCCAGGAACGGTTTGAGCGCCACTACCCACGCCTGCCCCGGGATCCCATCTAGTCCCGGGGCCGTCTTCTTCTTCTTTAGGCGCTCTATGGCCACCGCCAACTCCGGTTCGGTCACTTCGGGGACGAGATGTTCGTCCGCCGCACGCTGTCGCTCAAGAGCCATTACGGGGGGCTGATGCGCCCCCCTGTCCGGGAACAAGTTCGAAACCACATTTTCCACCACGTGGATCTGGAGACTCGTAGTAAGTGGGGGCGCCCATGGTCGAAGCCTTTGCCTAGCCATTCTGTAGGCGCGCCCCCATGGATCGTTATCCAGAGCCTCCAGTAGCTCCTTCCGCGAGGCTTCTTTGGCCCTGATTATCGCTATCTTCAGGGCCTTCTTTGCCTCGCGGAATATCTCCACGCGGCGAAGCTGTTCCGCATCGTCCCGGATTCTCCTCCTTCGATTCCTCTTGCACCGGCGGCGCGCCGTCATACTGGCTAATCGCAATTGCGCGATTTCGGCGCTCCACCAGTACATTTGTCGTCTCGGAGCCATCGGTCCCTGGCGGGGCATCGATGCGTCGCATATCTCTGTGAGGGCATCACGAAACCAGCTCACCTCGGCATTGATGTCGACAGCCGCACCGGGCGGCGGTGACATCCAGGACTGGACGATGGATGCTTCCACCATCATTTCCTTGTCCAGCCTGGTGAGGGCCCACCTAGGTCCCCCATTTGCCGTCGGTCCACCCGGTAAGGCGGCTGGTTGGGACGTGGAGATCTCGAACTGAATATACCGGTGGTCCGAGTACGACTCCACGTCCGTAATAACCCTCCAGCCCTTGATCAGGGCCCAGAGACCGGGAGTTGCGAAGGTCAAATCGACAATCGAACTCCCGTTATGCCTAACACATGTAGGTGTCGAACCTCTGTTGGCCACGGCCAATCCCGTGGTCGTCGCCCACTCCGTCACTGCCTCACCGAAGCGCTCTGTCGCTGGAGAACCCCACAGCACCGATTTGGCGTTGAAGTCCCCAGCGACCAATACTTGACGAGGGCGACGTTGCAGGACTGCTGCCTCCAGCTCTTGCAAGAAGACCTCCAGATTGGCAAAGGAATCGTTGGGGGAGAAGTAAATCGATATGATTACTATCTCCCCTATCCGTGCCGCAACGAAACCTCTGCCGCGAGTTACTTCTTCCAGCAGCAGCCCTGATGACCGGCTGACAGTGATTGCCGCCACGCCATTTAGGTCCGACACCCAGTTTACCCCTGTGGGTACAAAATATGGCTCCGAGACCACCCCTACTTGAATCAACCACTGCGCTGTGCTTTGACAAAACAAATCCTGGGCAGTGGCGCAGTGGTTGAGATTCGCCTGGAGGAACCGCATGGCCATAACTAATTAACGACCATGGGTTCCTCCACAGGTCCTTTCTCTGGACAGCTACTTGTACCAGCTAATGATGCAGAGGTCAGAACTCTGGCATTAGCCGTTCTTTGCTTTGGCCGCGTCTTATTATTAGCGGCACATTTTTTCGCTCCTATAGAGTGCTCGCTTGGTTTGTTTGCTGCCCTGCAGACAGGACAGCACGGTTTGTTGGCACAATTGCCCGCTTTATGGCCGGGTAAACCGCAACGGTAGCAGAGACTGCTGCGGTCTATCTCCGATTTGCAAGTTGCCCGCACATGGCCCGTCTCCAAGCATTTATAACAGCGCAACTCTCGTCTTGGTAAAGGTTGCACCGTTACGATCCCCCAACCAACTTGCAGTGATCCTGCCTCCAATAACTTTTTAGTAGAGGCCAGGGGGCACCTGACAAGGGCTGAGCATAACCCTCTGTACCCCTCAGTTATTTGCCCAACTTTTACTTCTCCTCGGGCACAACCACTAGTATTAGCTATCGCACCAAGGATCTCTTCTGCGGAAACAGAGTCATCTAAGCCTATTAACCTAACAACTTCCGTTTTTATAGGCCTAGATACCCTGACTGATTCCGGCAGGACCTCGCGAAGTTTTGCCGCAAGAGTATCGGCTTGTACTGAAGCCTGCTCTCCTGATATTTCAAATTTACGGGCCCCAGTCAAGGCAGCACGTATCCTCATTGGCCCAATGCCTAAGCCAGACAGATTAATTTTTGCCTTAGCGTCGGACATCAGATTCCCCAATGTTTCACCTCTTTTGGCTGCATCATCAGTTAAGGTTACAATCACCGCGGCAGAACGCGGCACCTTTAGTTTTTTGGCAGCGGCTTTAGCCGTCACTTTTTGTGGGCCTTTAACGGCCGCTTTTTGTGAGGCTTTAGCGCCGGCGGCTTTCTTACTCTTTTTGCCACGTCGGACAACTGTAGCCCAGGTATCCTCAACCGGAGCTGTGGAAGGGCCAGCCACTTGTTCAGCCAATGAGCTTGCCACTGCTGGCATCGACGGGTTCGGGTTGATAATAGGCTGCAACGATGAGGGTTTGGTACTCCTTTTACCCTTACCTTTATCCTTCCCGTTGTCTTTTCCATCTTTGTTTAGTTGAGACTTTGTCCCAACCAAACCGTGAGAGTTCAGGCTCTTTTTCTCTGACGCAAGAGGTGGCCTTAACCGCTTTTCAGGGAGGAGGCGCTCTTCAAGGTTCTCAAGCCTTGCGTTGAGCATTGTCCCCACCTGAACCATTATAGACCTCGCAAGATCGTCGCCATCAACTTGGTCCGAGCGCCCACTTCGGATTTCAACTCGAAGAGCGTCCAGTTCCCTACGGAGAGCTATTTGCTCCAGTTGGAGGCTCTCATTTGACGCTCGCATCTGAGATAGTTCATTTTTGAGACGAGCGTTGTCCTGCTGGAGCCGTCTCGTCTCGTCCGATGATGATCTCTCGAGCATAACCTCAGACGACTCTCTGATCGAAGTGGCCGCATTCTTAAGAGCCCTTACAAAAGTGCCCTTCAGCTTTTTTGATTTATCAGCGACATCTAAGATAGCTGATAGGTGATATTGGACAGAAGTCATAATATCGTGCGCACTTTTTTCGGTGGTAGGTGTTGTAACCTCCTTGGACTGTGACCTTTTCTTTTCTTCCAGCTTATTATATCGTTCCAAACGTTCAGTCACTTCCTCGGTTTGCTGCAACATAAATTGCTCACGTTTGGCTGCAGCAGCTTCCTCTCTCGCCTTTCCTATGCCAATATATTGGCCAGTAGTTGGTGGCCTGCCGCGACCCCTCTTTGCCGTTTGTTTCCTTGACGGTTGAACCGGTCTTTCCGAGTCAGAATCGGAAGTTGCCGAAGCGGCCTCTCCAATAGTGCGCTTTCTCAGCGACCCTCTTGGAGTTCCTACCAAACCTGGTAGATCTCTGTTTGTTGTTGGTGATGCATAAGAGCTATCACTCAACATATCCACTGTCGTATCGCTTAAAAACAAGTCCGTTGTAATGCATGTGTCGTTTGGTTGGCAGTTTTTGCCCCCCCCAGAATACGTGGGGGCGCCTCCCGCGGCCGCGGAAGGGTGGGATTCCCCCTTTCGGGGACCCACCTGGGTAATTCTATTAAAAATTGCCTTTTGATCCATTTTTTGTTTTGGTAGGCTTTACCCTCGGCCTACCATCGAGCTTAACCCCCCTACCCCTGCGCTAGGCACTGGACCCCCTCCAGACATTCATCCCCTCGGCACGCTGACCTTGGGATTGGGGTAATTTTTTATAGAGGTTTTCTTCCTCGCAGCCCAGACCTCAGTGGCCTGAACCCCCGTTCCCACCGAAGTAGGCTTACGGGTTGGCCGGCAGTATCATGAAGACACTGCCGCCCCTCCATCACCAGCCGCCCAATGTGGGTAGCTGGGACCGAATCCACCAAAAGACAGAACCTGGCCGACCGATGCGACACAGACGCCAGGTTCTAACACCCGCCCCAGCCGCCCAATATGGACAAACGCTGGGGCTAAGCCGTGCACATCGGAATGTGCCACGACTTCCCGTCCGCTTACTGCTCGCTCTGGAAGCAGAGGAGAGAAGCGGACTCTTGGTACATTAGCTTCACCCCGGGCTGGATTGCCCGAGGCTACTGAGCCCCCACGCCACGACAAGGCTGTACCGTGTGGGGGAACCTAACCTAACCTAACCTAACCTAACCTAACCTTTTTTTTTTTTTTTTTTTTTTTTTTTTTTTTTTTTTTTTTTTTTTTTTTACGTGGGGAAATCCTCATGGATTCCCATAGTCAGACTCCTACTGACTAAAACCCCACGGTGGTCCTTCTTTGTGCCTGTTTGTGGAGCCTTCGGGTCGTCTGGCATTAAGCAATTCATCGCCGCTGACTCCACGCACCTAACGCTTGTCAGCGTTCCATCTTAAGGAGGGGACAGAACCCTCCTTTCCTCTTTTGTAGTCACGGACGCTCAGGACCACCTAAGCGCCCGTCCTTCTTGGGCAGGGTTTGGTAGCGCGCAGATAGCCCCACTCTGCGCGCCTCCTGCCCGTGGAGCCCCGCTTTCGGCGACGCACGCCATATGGGGGCTCCGTGGTCTTAGAAGACCCTAACCGAGGCCGCGGTGCGTCAGTGGTTCCTGGCACCGCGGCGACGACGGCCCCTTCCAGTGGGGTCCGCCAACTCCCTCTCTCTTTCGGCGGCCTCCTTTGCAAGCATGACGTGTTCGCAAAAGGAGGCCGCCGCCGCCCACGCATCGGGTCTCTCCACCATGGCCGTGACTAAGGCTGGTAGAGAGAGATCCGGGCCAACGATCGCCCGGAGTGCTGCCCTCTCGTCGTCCCAAGCTGGGCACACCTCAACGGTGTGTTGCGCCGTATCTTCGGGGCAGTTCAGACAGTGGTGGCAACGAGCAGCCTGCTCCTTGCCCAGCCGCCACAGGTATTTCCCGAAGCAACCATGCCCGGAAAGGACCTGTGTCAGCCGAAAGCTCAGAGATCCGTGCTCTCGCTGCAACCACTGCGTGAAGACGGGGAGAATGGCCTCCACCGTCTTGTGCCCCGCGCTCGGCTGTCCCAGCCGTAGCGCCCAAGCTTCCAGGGCAGCAGCTTCAACCTCCGTTTTGTAAGCCGCAGTTTCCCGTTGCGTGGGCCAGTGGCCCTGAGTCCGCCGTTCTTCTCGCCAATGGAAAGTGGATGCTAGAACGTTTGCATCCAAATCCCATGGCAAAGAACCCGCCAAAAGGCAGGCAGCCTCCCGGGATACCGTTCGGTATCCCCTTGACGCCCTTACGGCCATAAGACGTTGCGGCGCATTAAGAAGCGCCGCATTTGAACCATTAAGGGCGTCTGACCAAACTGGGGAGCCGTACATAGCCATGGACCGTACGACTCCCATGTAGAGCTGCCTGCACCCGTCCCGAGGGCCCCCTAGGTTCGGCAAGAGTCTGCAAAGCGCAGCTGCCGCAACCATAAGTCGGGGCCCCAAGCGCTCGAAGTGAGCGCGGAACGTCCAACGGCCGTCGAGCACTAATCCCAGATATTTCAAAGTGGACTCGACGGCAATCCTCACGCCACCCACAACGATGGCGGATTCTCCCTCTGGCGGACGGTTCCGAGGCCCATGGAACCACATGGCCTCGGATTTGTTCAGGGCCACTTCAAGGCCTAGAAGCCTTATACGGCGCACTACGTGTGCCACTCCCGCTGTTGCGCGGATGGCGGCTTCCCTGAATGTTTTTCCCCGAGCCGTCACTAGGGTGTCGTCTGCATAGCAGGTGAGTTGGACACCCCAGAGGTTGGCACCGCGCAAGACCCAGTCATAGCCGATGTTCCACAGGAGCGGCCCTAGAACAGAGCCCTGTGGCACACCGCAAGACATTGCGCGACTACTCCAACCCTCCCGAACCGGGTAGGTTATAGAACGGTCCGAGAGGTACGACTCGAGGATCCTCAATACGTACGGAGGCACTGCATGATATTTGAGTGCCTCTAGTATACAGGGCCAGGGCATGGTGTTGAAAGCGTTAGCGATGTCCAATGACACCGCCAGCACAACTTCGCCCTGGCTTACCGCCTCATCCGCAATTGCGCGAACGCGCAAAACTGCATGCACCGTTGAGCGGCACCGGCGGAAGCCGTACTGTTGGTCCGACAGATTTGGACCTATGTCGTCGAGATGCTCGACGATTCGGGCAGAGATCACTCTTTCAAAAAGTTTGCCCGCCTCGTCGAGCAGCACGATCGGCCGAAACGCCGATGGTTCGACGGAGTCAGCGGGGCGTCCGTCTTTGCGCAATAAGACTAGTTTTCCTACCTTCCAAGGCTTAGGAAACGCACTTTGGGTTAAGCACGTGGAAAGCAGGGTCCGGAATTCCTCCTCAAGATAGGGCTCTAATGCAACGACCAAGGCTCGCCCCGGGATTCCATCTAGTCCCGGGGCCGTCTTTTTTGCCTTTAACCGCTTTATTGCCACCGCCAACTCCGCTTCCGTCACCGCTGGAACAACCTCGACTGCATCCGCCGGACTTTGCCGCACCGGAGCCATCAACGGGGGCTGGAGTTCTGCTCTTGCCGGGAACAAGGCCGATACCACGTTTTCAACAACCTGAGGCTGGAGACTCGTAGTTAGTGGGGGTGCCCAGGGGCGGAGTTTTTGTCGTGCCGCTCTATATGGCCTTCCCCATGGGTCGTTATTAAGAGTCTCCAGCATCTCCGCCTTCGACGCAAGTTTGGCCGCAAATATCGCAGATTTGAGGGCCCACTTCGCCTCGCGATACTCGTTTACAATGCGGAGCTCCTCGGCCTCGTCCCGGAATCTCCGTCTCCTGTATCTGTTGCACCGGCGGCCCGCCGCTAAACTTGCTCGTCGGAGCTGAGCAATTTCAGCAGACCACCAATGAACTTGGCGTCTCGGAACCATTTTTCCCGCTCGGGGCATCGACGCATCACAAATCTCTGTGAGGGCCACACAAAACCAGTCCACCCCACGACTGATGTTATTTGCCAAATCAGGCGGCGCAGACCAGGACTGGACGATGGCTGCTTCAGCCAGCAAATCTTTGTCCAGCCTGCTGAGGGCCCATCTTGGACCCATATTCGTCGCCGAATTGCCTGCTGAGGTGGATGCACGGGACGCAGAGACCTCGAACCGTATATAGCGATGGTCCGAGTATGTTTCTGCGTCCGTGATGACCCTCCAGCCCTTAATTAGGGCCCAGAGACCGGGAGTTGCGAAGGTCAGATCGACAATCGAACTCCCGTTGTGCCGGACGCATGTGGGTGTCGAACCTCTGTTTGCCACAGTTAACCCCGTGGCCGTCGCCCATTCTATGACAGCCGAGCCAAAGCGGTCCGTCGCCGGAGAACCCCAAGCCACAGATTTGGCGTTAAAGTCCCCAGCGACTAACACCTGGCGTGGGCGACGTTGCAGGACTGCTGCTTCCAACTCCTGGAGGAATACCTCGTATTCGGCAAAAGAATTGTTTGGGGAGAAGTAAATTGAGATAATAACAATCTCCCCAACTCGCGCCGAAACGTAACCCCTGCCCCTAACTACCTCTTCAAGCAGCAGCCCTGATGCCTGGCTGACGGTAATCGCCGCCACGCCATTCAGGTCCGACACCCAGTTTGCCCCTGTAGGAACGAAGTATGGCTCCGAGACCACCCCCACTTGAATCAACCACTGCGCTGTGCTTTGGAAGAACAAATCCTGAGCAGTGGCGCAGTGGTTGAGATTGGCTTGGAGGAACTTTAGGGCCATTGTTAATTGACGACCATTGGTTCCTCCTGAGCTCTTTGCACATTTATAATCGGCATTGAGCGGCCTACTTCTACAGGCACCTTCCTCTTTTCGGGATTAGGTTTTTTAGCTTTCCTTCTTTTGTTAGTAGCAGAACAACTTTTTGCCCCAACTATGTGGTCTGCTGGTTTGTTTTCCCCTTTACAAACTGGACAACATGGCTTGTTGTTGCAGTTTACTACTTTGTGGTCAGGTGAACCACAACGGAAGCATAGATTGCCACGGTCCACTTCTTCTTTGCATTGGGCCCGCACGTGGCCAGCTCCAAGGCATTTGAAACATCGCAGTTCTCTTTGGGGAAGATGCTGCACACGAGGCCAGCTCCAACCAACTTGTATGGAACCCATCTGGAGGAGCTTCTTAGCCGTAACCACTGGGCATATGATAACTGAAGTGGAAAGGCCTCGAGGACCACTAACAATTTTACCAACTTTCAAGTCCTCGGGCTTACAATCGCCGGCACTTGCAACAGCTAGGGTTGCCTCCTCTATGGTGACAGAGTCATCTAGACCAACAAGCCGAAT
The DNA here is from genome assembly GCA_963576735.1 of Bedellia somnulentella. Taxonomy (NCBI): domain Eukaryota; kingdom Metazoa; phylum Arthropoda; class Insecta; order Lepidoptera; family Bedelliidae; genus Bedellia; species Bedellia somnulentella. The sequence continues at coordinate 41,829 of CAUYWD010000083.1, forward strand.
GGCTTCCGTTTTTGTTGGTCTTGAAATTTTCACCAAGCCTGGAGGAAGTACTTCTCTCAACTTCTCAGCCAAGGTATTTGCCTTGGTAGAAGCTTGTTCCCCAGTGATTTCGATCATTCGGGCTCCTGTTAGTGCGGATCGCATTCTCAGGGGCCCGATTTCTAAACTTGACAGGTTTATTTGCGTCTTGGCATCACCTATCACACCTTTGTAGGTTAGTCCTTCCTTTAGGGCCTCTTCGCTAATGCTTATTACGACTGCTGCAGATCGTGGTGGCTTCAGTTTCTGGCCAGCAGTTTTCACCGTCTTTGGTTTTTGGGATTTAGCCGGAGTCACCGCTTTTTTTCCCTTGTTTTTATTTCCTTTTCTTACAACTGTCGCCCATGTTTCACCTGTACCGTGTGTTGTTGAAGGGCCAGGTACGGGCTCCATGTCATTTGGTTGTGGGATATTCAAAGAGTTCGGCCTAGGTTGGGCAGCCTGACTCTTTTTCCCCTTGCCTTTACCTTTGGCTACCGGCTTCTCTATTGTGGGTTTAGCTGAAGGAGCAGCATTTTCCTCTAAACTCCGACTACTTTGAGCTTTATTTGCCCTTTTGTCTGCAGCCAGTGGTGGCCTCAGTCGTTTTTCCGGAAGAAGCCTCCCCTCTAAAGCTTCTAACCGTGCATTTACCATGGTCCCCACCTGGACCATTATTGCTTGAGTCAGAATTTCGCCGACTTCAAGGCTTGGAGCGCTTCCGCCGCTTCTGACTTCTGCCCGGAGGGCGTCTAACTCCTTTCTGAGGGCTATTTGCTCAAGGTGGAGACCCTCGTTGTTTTCTTTCAAAAGCTGCAATTCCTTCTTGAGGCGAGAGTTTTCAGCTTGCAACTTCATCGATTCAATCGATGAGGTCCGCTCCGACAGAGCCTCAGAAGACTCCTTGATCGAGGTAGTGGCATTCTTAACGGCTTTTATCAAAGTACCTTTAAGTGCCTTCGACTTTTGTGCTACGTCTAATATAACTGACAGTTGGTGTTGCACATTTTCAAGTAGATCTTCTGCCGTCTTTTCAGAGGCAGGTATACCTGCAATAGCAGTCTCTGCCGCCTTTTCTCTCTTTTTCTGCTCCTGCCGATTATATCGCTCCATTCTCTGCGTAATATCTTCTTCCTGTTGCAGGAGGAAATATTCTTTTTTGGCAGCAGCAGCTTCCTCACGTGCTCGGCCTACACCAATATATTGGCCAGTTGTTGGAGGCCGACCACGACCTCTCTTGGCGGGAGCTTTTTCAGAAGTTGGTGACTTCCGTTTGTCCTTCTCTGCTTCTGAGTCTGATGTTGCTGACTCAGATCCGTCATAAATTCTCTTACGCTGGGAACCCGAAGGTGACCCGACAAAGAAAGAGCCAATATTGTCCACCGTAGAGGTATATGAGTTGTCACTCGACTCTACGGCTGTGTCGCTTAAATCAAAATCCATGGTGATATCGCAAGTTTCGTTGGTTTGGCATTTTTTGCCCCCCCCAGAATACGTGGGGGCGCCTCCCGCGGCCGCGGAAGGGTGGGATTCCCCCTTGCGGGGACCCACCTGGGTAGATCTATTTAAAAGTGCCGTGTTATCCATTTTAAGTTTTGGTAGGCAATTTTACCCTCGGCCTACCATCGAGCTTAACCCCCCCTACCCCTGCGCTAGGCACTGGACCCCCTCCAGACACTCATCCCCTCGGCACGCAGACCTTGGGATTGGGGTAATTTTTTATAGAGGTTTTCTTCCTCGCAGCCCAGACCTCAGTGGCCTGAGCCCCCGTTCCCACCGAAGTAGGCTTACGGGTTGGCCGGCAGTATCATGAAGACACTGCCGCCCCTCCATCACCAGCCGCCCAATGTGGGTAGCTGGGACCGAACGCAAGACAGAACCTGGCCGACCAATGTGGTACAAACGCCAGGTTCTAACTCAACAACGACGCCTAATCGGTACATTGGCTTCACCCCGGGCTGGATTGCCCGAGGCTACTGAGCCCCCACGCCACGACAAGGCTGTACCATGTGGGGGAACCTAACCTAACCTAACCTAACCTAACCTAACCTAACCTAACACACTATTTCGAATACATATTCCTTTAGTCATAATCTGTTTTTGCATTATTTGGTGAATATGGAAATACATATTGTATTGTATAGTATAAATAGAGTAAAAGCTTATCAGAATAGTTTATTTCCAATTGTGTATAATAAAACGTGTGTTATCACTATCGTGTATTCAGCGTGTATCACTATATTAATGTTATAACAGTAACAAAGGGTAAGAACTTTTGCAATGTTCATTTTTATGGTTGTTTGATTATGAATTTAATTTTTTCTACCATGAACATCTCATTGGTGCATAACCACTTCTATTTCACAAATATATTCTTATATAGTGTTCTTGCATTATACTTACTATACATCATGATTTTTAATTACATATCTTTTTTTAATAACGGATTCTTGAATTTAACTTTTTCACAAGGCATTTATTATTTAGTTTGCATTTACAATTTTTTTTTTACGATTTTCCTATTTTTTAATGAATATCAACTAATTAATTTAGAATCTTTTAAAAAACATGTATTTATTGCAGACCCATTACTGTTTTTGGTACTACTTCAGAGTGGGAAATATAACGGAGTTTTTACCTGTTTTGAGATATAGTCATAAATTACATCTGTGCGTGTAAATAAAAATTATAGTTTAAAAGTGGGACTATTAAATGCAAGGTCGCTTAATACCAATTCCGACGAGCTGGTAGGATCCATAAAGATATACGAGCCTGATTTTTTGGCAATTAACGAGACTTGGCTAAGAAAAGGAGAAACCTCGGCTCCCATCGTAGCTGGTTATTCATTTCGACATGTACCGCGACCTGGCGGGGGGAGGGGAGGGGGCGTCGGCTTCTATATACGAAATGGTTTTAATGTAAAAATAAAAAAACACCCATCTTCTTCTTTAGAACAGATGTGGCTTGAGGTAACCCTTGCTGGAGCTGCAAAGTTAGTGATAGGTACAGCCTATAGACCTGAATCGGTACCTGTATCTGTAGCATTAAGCGACCTCAGCGATTCTGTGAGTTTCTTTGGCTATAGTACGCACCTTGTTATTCTTACTGATTTCAACATAGACCTACTAAGGACGGACAAAAAACAAGTAAAGGAATTACAGGACTTTCTACATCACCATTCACTTACGCAATTAGTCAATAATCCCACCAGAGTTACAGATCACTCGGCAACATTAATAGATCTTATAATTACAGATACTCCTGCCTTGTCAAAAAATATAAGTATATACCACAACCCGGCGCTCAGTGATCATGCCCTAGTTATAGCCGAATTAAAAATTAGAAAGCCCAAAAAAGTGAAACAATTTATTAACAGAAGATCCATGGATAATATAAATAATGATGAAATCCTTAGGGACCTACGATCTTTTCCTTGGGAAATTATATACGATCTTCGTGATGTAGATGAAATGGTTGCAACCTTTGATGCTTTTGTTCTGAGTTTGTTTGACAAACATGCTCCTGTCACTCAATATCACATTAAAGATACGGGCCAGCCTTGGGTGACGGATAGCATAAAGCTTATGATGTCGCTTAGGGACAAAGCCTTGATCAAAGCACATCGAACAAAACAAGAGGCACACATGAACTACTACAGAAGCTTACGTAATCTCGTTGGGGACACTATAGAAAAAGAAAAAAGTGCTTTTTTTTCTTTTTACATAAATCGGAATGTTAAATACCCGAATAAAATGTGGAATTTCTTTAAAAAGCACTCTGATCTTGGAGCTAAACCATTAATGAAAATCCCAGAACATCTAAATAAAGCTGACATGATTAACGATCATTTTCTCAACTTGCCCAATACGAACTTAAAAGATGAAGTCTATTGGGACACGTTTAGAGGTCGTAAGTTTGGAAATGGTCATTTCTCGATACGCGAATGTACGGAGGATGAAGTTGAAAAATCGTTGGCTGTGATTGAGACAAATGCTGTGGGGCACGATGAGATAAGTATTAAGATGTTAAGAATGACGTTAAGTGTAACCATACATGTAATAACATTTATAATTAACTTCTCAATAAAATCCAATAAATTTCCAACCAGCTGGAAAATAGCGAAGGTAAAACCTTTGCCAAAAGTTGAAAATATTGAGAATTTAAAGGATTTACGACCAATCAGTATACTGCCAGTCCTATCAAAAGTCCTAGAAAGGATAGTATATAATCAAACACGGGACTATTTAGAAAAGCAAAACATTCTGCCCGGGATCCAGTCTGGTTTTCGAAGCGGGTTTGGTACTGCTTCAGCCCTGGCACACGTTACAGATGATATCATTCAGCAGTCTGGTGATGGGATGGGTAGTATTTTACTGTTACTCGACAACACAAGAGCCTTTGATCTTATGAATGATGAGTTACTGGCAGTGAAGATGGACTACTATGGTTTTGATAAGCCTACATGCAGTTGGTTTATTTCGTTTTTACGTGAGCGGCAACAGTTTGTTGAGATCCGAAACGAACAAAATCTACCATCTGTATCAGCCGTTAAAACGATATCAAGAGGTACCCCCCAAGGATCCATATTGAGTCCTTTGCTTTTTATTTTGTATACGGCAGATTTACAAAAACACACAGACATGTATTTGAATAGATGCCGCAAGTGCATGTACTTCGCGTGTAAAAACTGAGTAAAATTATCTTAGTTTATCGCCACTTGATTGAGACCGTGCTCGAACGTTCTCGGTGACAGATGTCAAGCTAAATATAAAATATGCCTAATTTTGCCGTATTGAGTTGCAAAAACTAACTAAATAAAGCGGGACTAATTAATAGAAAGATTTCCTTTCAGCGATAGGTCACTTTATTATTAGATTATTATTAGATTATGTGGTTTTTATTGCAAAATCAATTATTTCGTGTTCGTTGTGGTTTTACACTGAAAAACTTTTAAACGAGTGTGTATCGCTTAATTTATAATACATTGCCGCTTTTAGTTACAAAGCTATCTAGTATGGCTTGTCTATTAAAACACGCAATGAACATCAAAATGAACGATATTTTCACCTGTCAATCAGCTACACGGTACGGTAGCTATTGTCATATTTCTGTCATTTTAAGCAAAATGTGTTGTACCTACACAGATAGTTGTGTTCGATTCTAATTCTAATCGATTTTGGGAACAGAGAAATGATAATATTCGCGATGAATGTTCCATGTATCTAAAATATTTTTATTACTACAATGTTTCTGTTAAATAATTAATTGGAATACTCTTGTTCTAACTTTGTTTTTATTTAATAAAAGAACAGTTTAATTTTAGTTACAAGTTTTTCTCTAAGCTACATTTCTTAACGTGTGGTATGTGTCAGTCTTTATTTACTTCCTTCCTTCACTCAGTGTTGCCAATATAAATGTACATATATACACGAACACGCCTCCTTACATAAGTTCAAAGCTTCTTGTAGTACTTAACTACAGTAATTTGACTTAACTAAAGGTTGACTGGAAGAAATCGCGTTAAGGCGATAAGTCCGCCTTTGTGTACATATACTGTTGTACCTATTATGTAATATACTGTTTGTGTGTTTTTGTGTATGCAATAAAGTGTTTAAATTAATAAATAAAAAATAAATAATTATAATCAATTAGGGAACTATACTCCTTTAAATTTAGCATTTTTAAGTTAGTGAATTTAACATTTCCCACAGGTTTTGTAAATGTATCTGCAATTTTATTTTCTGACTCTATTTTGTACACTTCCCTGCTAAACATTTTAATTTACAAAATGATAGTGAACTTCAATGTGCTTAGAATTCTTTGCAAAGTTTCCATACTTAGAAATAGCTACAGCTGCTGAATTATCTTCATAGATTTTAACTGGTTTCCAAACCTTAGTAAAGACATCGTTCATTACACAAATGAGAAAATTATTTAATTCTGTTACTGCTTCTGATAATTCTACATATTCAGCAAATGTTGAAGAGTTTGTAACACTACTTTGTTTTTTTTTTATTTCCAAAACGAAGAGTTCCGTACTATCATCTATAATAGAAAATAACGCTTTTGTATGGGAGCCCCTTTGATATTTACTTTACTGTTATTTAATTATTTATTTTGAAAGGTGATATACAAGTAAATATACTGTGAAAATTTTAAGTATCTACTTATTAACGTTTTAATATTGAACAAACAAATACGGAAAAAAACACGTTTATTGTAAGGCCCCCCCCTTAAAATCCTTTTTTTACTTGTATTTGTTGTTATAGCGGCAACAGAAATACGTCATTTGTGAAAATTTCAGCTTTCTAGTTATCTATCACTCTTTATGAGATATAGCCTGGAGAAAAACAGACAACGAAAAAAAAATACTTGATTATTTTTCCTTCTCTACAAGTTATTTTATTTGTTTTTTTTAAATCCTAATTAGTTTTGGGTTTAATGGAATTATATTTTGTCATAGCGCCTTCTACTGGCTTTCCTTTTTGTAGATAAAATTTCTTCTCGGGGTTTTTTTTTAAATCATTTTGTAACTTTCCGAGAACAAATTATTAAAACTAGTTAATTAGGTAGGTTATCAATAAGGACAAGTTATTATAATAATAAAGGCTACTAAACTACTCACTGACTAACTGATTCATTAACTCACTGATTTAGATCGTTGTTCTCCGAGAAGATGTAGTGGTGGAGGAAAATAATGTAGGAAGAGTTGCTCAGAATAAAAATGACACCATGAGAAAATAGCATTATTAAAAAACAGGTATAATTCTAGATTTATCATTCTTCTGTCAATTTATCATTCGTCTGTCGATGCACTCGAATATAATCGATTGAATCGTTTACGCGCTGACGGGGAGTTCCCATCACTAAATTGCTCATGTGACGTCACAGTAGATGGAAAAATAATGGCACGCTTGGTTTATATACAAGAAATGACACTTGCGTTATCTATTCAAATACAGATCTGTGCAAAAACATGTAAAATATTGCAAAATACATCTTTACGCCGACGACACTCAACTATATCTGTCATTCAATCCAAAGGACACCAACGAAGGCGTAAGGAAAATTAACACTGATATTGACATGGTCGCACAATGGTCGGAAAAAAACAATTTAGTACTAAACCCTACGAAAACTAAATATATTGTGCTGGGAAGTAGAACGCAATGTAGGAAAATATCTCAGTTTAAACCCTGTATAATGACGAAAGGTATCCAAATAGAACAGTCTAAGGTTGTAAAAAATTTGGGTCTTTTAATAGACGAGGAGTTGCGATATGAACAGCACATAACTGGAAAAATCCGGACAGCCTTCTACAGACTCAAATCATTATACAGGCTCAGAACGTTTTTGAGTGAAGATTGCCGGAAAATACTAGCAGACGCCTTGGTTTTGTCTTTGTTTAATTATTGTGATACGGTTTATGGTCCACGGTTATTACAAAAAACTGCTTGTGCTATTCAAAGAGTGCAGAATGCATGCGTTCGTTTCTGCTATAATATACGCCGACGGGAACACATAACACCAATTTTGAATAGGGAGGGGATTCTCAGTATGAATTCTAGACGTGAATCACATCTGATCACAATGGTCTCTAAAATAGTTCACACAAAATCTCCTGAATATCTGTATCAGAAATTACATTGGTTCAAGGACATTCACAACAAGGATACCAGAGGTGCAAGAGAAAATACTCTGGCCATACCGAAACACAGCAGATCAGGGGTTAAGGGTAGTTTCAGATATGCAGCGGCTAAAATTTGGAACGATCTTCCACCACCTCTCCGAACGATTCAAAATACGCGTACTCTGAAAAATAATCTTAAAATCATTCTTTTAGATAGACAAAAACTACCAAAATAATGTATTTCTTCTTTTATTTTATTTTATTTTCCTCTTTTTTTTCTTCAATGCCAAATAGCCTATATTCAAGGGTCGTTATTATGTTAAGGTTTAAATTATATCACTACATATATCTGTGTTTGTCCATATTTATTATATTTGTGTGTATTATGTAGATGTGCGTGTGTATATGTATGTGGTTGTTTATATATATGTTTGTAAGTGTATATGTATACTTTTAAATTTTTATTTGGTAAACACACAAAATTATATACAGTAATTAACATTTAAATACAATCTTAAACTATGAGTTTTAAATATATATACAAAAGATAGAAATAATAATTAAACAATATAAAAAATATTTTCAAAATCACTGCCGCTGGGGGGAAGGGTTCCCAAAAGGCTGGCTGCATTGCCCCTTTGAACGGCTATACTTATTCTTTGGGCAAAGTATGTGCCAGCCCTAGGATCCCCACTAGTTTCAACAAGGCGCGTAGATATATCCTTGAATAATCTACGCGCATCTGGACCCCATGGGCCGAGGGTCTCTACAGCAAAAGGAACAAAAATATGACTTTCGTCAAGGAAGCCATACTTACGTTTCTTAAGACCCTCGGCTTCATGAGCCGCAGCTCCAGCCCGAGCCGCAGACCCTGACAAATGGGAAGGCGCCAGCGTATCAACACAAGTTGCGTCCCACACAAGCGTCTTCCCATTCCTCCAAGGTATCAATGACATCCCGTCAGGCCTCTTACCATCATCACGTAGCAAACCTGAAGGTTCTAAGATAGCTGGCACGTTGATGGTGGTAAGGGCCCGCCTGATGATGTCATTGAGGGCAGCATGCCGTGACAGACGTCCAGCGCTGCGACGACATGAAAGTCCATGGTGTCCTAGCTGTTCCACTAAAGCACCGCAGCGGCAGTGATGTTGTTCATTTAATTTTGCGCCCAACCTTAGACCTATGGCAATAGAAAAAGTGCCCCTGTCTAGCAACGTTCCTAGATTGCTAGAAGGCAACGCTTTCAACCAATGTCCCGATTCTGGCTCACAGCATGCTAGGAGACGAGCTCGCTCCACCATGTCAAGAGCTGTATTGGTAAGATTTACTTGAACTTGACGGCAGAGTGGCTCATCCCAAAGCCTCTGAGAGGACAGAGTGGTAGGGACATTTGTGTTTGGACCGACCATATCCAACCACGCACTTTTTGCCTCTGACAGATCTGCGATCTCTGTCACACCCATCACTTTGTTAGTGATGCGCAAGAAGAGATCACAGATTCCAAAACCAGATGACAAAAAGGCAGGCAAGGCTATACTTGAAAGGCTGCGGATGCCGATGCCACCATGACGAATGGGGAGAGTGGCCTGGATCCAGCAGCGATCGCTAAATGGTATGTTAAAAAATTTTGAGAATGAATCTTTGATCAAATTATCAATATCCGAAAGTACTGAGATTTGCCTCCATAATCCAGAACATCTCAGTATATATGTAAATTTTGGTACAAAAAGGCAATATTTTATAAGAGTATATGCAACATGTGGGTTTAATTGTTCTAAAAGGGTAGATGATTCAAGAAATTTTGTTTTTTTTTCCAGATATAAAGCTCGGAATAGAATCATCTAAAACTGGGGCACCTAAGAGACGAAGCGATTCCTTATTAATAATTTTGATGCCTGGAGCTAAAGTGTTAAATTTTGTTTTCAAATCTGCCACGGTTTCATCATTTAAATTTGGGCCAAAGTATACTTCACATTTATCAAAATTTAGTTCCAATCCAATTTTTTGAAAGTTTTTTATGATACTTGTCAAATCATTTAAAACTTCGGAAGCCTCACCTCCAATGATGCCATCATCTAGGTACCACACATTGAACTTGGAGGCTAAGTCCTTGATGTGTGGGTGTATAGCCAAACTGAATATGGCCGGGCCAAGAGGATCGCCTTATTGGCAACCGACGCATGAATAAATCAGTTTTCCGCGGTAAATTAATTTTGAATGTCTGCTATAACATTGCCATAAATATTTATATAAATCTGGAGTCTTTTCTTTAATTGCTGCCAGCAAAGCGGACCTATCAATGGAATTGAAAGCGTTCCGGACATCCACCTTCAGCAGAACATCATTGGGGCAGTGCTGCAGAAAAGCACGGGCACTGTGAACAGCAGCCTCACATCCGCCTTTAGTCCCGAACCCAAGTTGGACAGGCTGAAAGTAGTTTGATATGTTATTGATGTGTTTACAACATATTTTCGAGACCAAACGACGGATAGTGTTTCCTACAGCAATTGTCCTGATACCCCCATCCTTTTTCTTTAGGGCGCAAAGATTTGCACCATAGAGAAGATCAGTCATCGACTCGCACACCTTTCCTGCCAAACAGAGATTCACAAGACGCGTCAACTCCTCAAGGAGTATCCTACCAGCTTCCCCAACGGAATAACTCAACAAATCCTTAAAATGTTGTGGAGTTAACCCGTCAAGGCCACCAGCAGATCCATTCCTAAAAGAGAGTATCGTGTCCAGTACCTCAGCTGAAGTGGCTTCTGGTGAGCAAGTTGACTCGTCGGGAGCATCAGGCATATGACACAAAGATGACACTGGTGACGGTGGATGTTTAGCTCGCAGGGACTCCAGTGTGTCTGCATCATCCCCGGCGATAGCATCGCTATAAAAAAGGATTTGTGCAGCTCCCTTTATGTCTCCGTCTCCTAATTTTGTCTCAACTTTTTTACATATTATAGATCTTCCGTGATTTTTATAGCATAATTTGGAATTTTGTATCACGGGATCACATACCGGATTTGAACAATTCTTTTTGATTTTATATGTTAGGGAGCTACTTTTTACATTTTCATTTTTAACTGCTAAAACCGAATACGCAAAACCAAAAAATTTCTGCCTACTATTGAAGTCATTGTGATCTACCACGGTTTTTATGGTCGACGCTAGAGATTTGGCAACACATGCCCTAGCACCGCGGGGAATTCTTTTTACCAGAGGGATACATGATTTCCAGGATGATAGCGTTTTCCAAAAATGAGATTCAGTTATACCTAATGATAATGAGTTATTGCTATTGCTAATGATATTCGAAGTAGATGGTTGAGATGAGGAATTATTTATAATTGATTTATGGCATTTGCCAATGTGGATATTTAAACCTCTAGTACCCTTAAAAACCGTGATTGGTCACAATGTGGACATTTTGTTGAAGCTGAGCCATCGCCATGAAATGGTGCAGTTATTGTAAGATTGGGCACAATCTGGGAATTGCCAGTCATATGAAAACGAATTACATATTTACAAACTCAAGAAAAACATATAAATATTTACAAATTAATAAAATATGTAAAAAATGACAATTATTTATAAAAATGTATACAAATACATGTGACGCTTGACGTTGCGTCACAATATTTTGCTCCAGCGCTCTCGACTTGGCCAATCAGGATTCATTTTGTGCCTCCGTATCTATGCAAAGATGATTCGTTGCTAGGCAACTATTTCCAGTTATTTCGTTTGCTTGGTAACGGTTTGATCCTTGATTTGAATTTGAATATTATTTAAATGACAGAAAATATTTTTGTGAAAGATTTTAAAATTTCATGTCTTAGGTGAAAGATTGTGAAATTTTAGAAATGCTTCTTAAATGCTTCGCTTTTAAGAAGCATTTCTTAAAAGCGAAGCATTTAAGAAGCATTTAAAGATATTGGCATTTTAACT
>CAUYWD010000084.1:0-17999 GCA_963576735.1 Bedellia somnulentella
CAGTCTCTTTACACCAGTTTACCAATACAAGACTGCGTTGAAGTTGTCACAGAAAGGTTAACAAATGCTGACATACCTTTAGAATATGCAGAATTACTTAAGCACTGCCTTACAACTGGCTACTTACTTTGGGATAAGGAATTCTACATCCAGACTGATGGTGTGGCAATGGGATCCCCAGTCTCTCCTATTGTAGCCGATATATTCATGGAACGATTGGAGGAGATTGCACTAAAATCCTTCCCTGTCACTCCAAAGGTTTATAAGAGGTACGTAGATGATACTTTTGCAATCCTACCCAAAAACATAGTCTCTGCATTCTTAGACCATCTTAATTCCATTAACCCTCAGATCCAATTTACAATGGAATTAGAGACTAATAATAGTTTAGCCTTTCTAGATGTCCTCTTGATAAGGAATTCTGATAACTCAATTAGTCACACAGTTTATAGGAAACCCACCCACACTGATAGGTACCTCAATGGTGACTCACACCACCATCCATCTCAGTTAGCTACTGTTGGTAAAACTTTGTTTCAGAGAGCCAAACATCTTTGTGACGAACACCATCTTGCTGGAGAGCTCAGTCATGTGAAACAAGTTCTTCACAACAACAAGCTGAAATTGCCCCGCCAACGTCACCGCTCCTCCGATAAACCACCTACTGTCGAAAGACTCCCTGCAACTCTACCTTTTGTAAAGGGTGTAACAGACAAAATTAGTACTGTGTTACAGCGTGCTTCCATTAAGACCTACTTCAAGCCGCACCAAAAGATAAGTCAGTTTCTAAGACCTATCAAATGTCAGATCCCTTTACAAGATGCAGGCGTTTATAAACTAGACTGTGAGTGCGGTCTTTCATACATCGGCCAAACAAAGCGTAGTGTAGCAACTCGCGTTAGAGAACATATTGCTGATATGAAGAATAGGCGTCCTGGAAGATCTGCTTTGTGTGAACACACCTTCGATAAGCCAAACCACCACATGCGTTTTGACAAACCTACAATTCTAGCAAAAGAGAATCGATTGATACCTAGAATGATACGCGAGTCTATTGAAATAAAGAAACATCCAAACTTCAATAGAGATGATGGTTGGCAATTACCACCTGCTTGGAACCCGATCATTAGCACAACTAAGCGAGGGAAGAACACTAGCAAGACTCCAGATAACATTAGCTCTTTTTGTACATAGCAAATATTAAACGCAAATGTAACTTAAAATTTTGTGAAGGTAGTTAGTATTAATAATTTTATAGTACTGTATAATGACAAATAACACCTCAGTCTTCCCGTGACCATGATAACTGAAAAGTTTTCGAAACGTCGGGCTTTAAAAATAATGTAATGACACGCGATTAAAATATCCGAAAATAAATATTTGTTTCAATTATAATGTGCAATCGTGAAAATCTTAGAAAATATTACTGAAACTAGTTCCGAAATCTTTTCATAAATTCTTGCACACAATCACGCCATTAGTTTCCTTTAGGGTAGGCAGAAACTTTCAATCACCAATTTGTATTATCGTGCAAACTTCTCGAGCTTTATTCACATTCATCAATCTTTTCATACATTTATCATACTTTGGACGCCTGACTTTTTAGCACATTCTCTACTCAATCTAAATGTGTCACCATGGTCGTCCTCGACAAGCACTACTATCGCCATTGGTACTATGTTATTCTTTATATAAATCCTTTTTACCAACGGATAACTACAATCCTGATTCCGATTCCGTGGACCTGACACTAACAAAAATTAATTGTTTGTGTTATGTTAAGCCGCCAGATCATAAAATACTTTTAATTGTTTAACTGTATTTCCCCGAAATGCTGCCAGAGGTATTTATTCTTTTGAAAGTTACTTGAAGTTTTGTTACCTAGTTACCAGGGTACTTTTTGCCTAAATAATGTGTTAGGTGCTATCACAGCTTGGTATAAACACACTTTTACATGGATCCCCTGGATGGATTTCCCTCACCGTAAACAAACTTGATTTCTGTTCTCATTTGTGTTATTTATGATATATCTTTCAAGATTTATATGAACTCAACTACAATGCAATTGGTTTGAAAACCGCAGTTAGGCAACTTATTAACTTCTTAATGAGAAGGTAATTATAGAAGCCCCTTGAACCGACACTGCGGTAATAAATTCTCACTTTCCATTGTAATATAAGTCAATGCGGTGCTGCAGATTATTCTCATTACATTAGATTTCTGCACTTTCCCCACGAGCTAAATACCATGATTTCATTATAACATAACTGTCTATATTCACGGCTGTAATCCGGAAAAAGAGTACCTAGATTTTAAGACAAATATTTATCAGTCAATGTTAAATCTTTCTTAAACTTCTCCATAGAGCTTCAGAAGAAAAAGAACATCCCTTAAACGAAATTCTAATTTAGTTTAATTTATACCAAAGAAAATGGAAAAATATTTTAATTTTTACTGGGAAAAAAATTACGTAAGTAAAAGGTGTACATTCCCATTCATCCGTAGCTTGTCGTTCACCAAAACGCTTGGTTTCTCATCTTAACTGATTTCATGCTATTTAAGTCTTAAGTTATAAAAGCCAATAGTTATTAAAAGTAAGCCCCAGATCCCAGATAAGCCCGGCTTAAAGGGACAAAACGCCGACATGCGCTTGCGCACGCAACGAGTAAAATAAAACCATACAAAATGTGTCGCGGCGCCTGCGCAAGCCATGATAGGGCTGTCTCGTGTAATATATAATTAATATGTCATTTAACAGATGTACTGAGATACTTTTCAAAATGTAATGTAATTTATTTAAATGTATGATTGTATAATTTTTTGCACTGCTCGGTGTCCGCGGACTTACAAGTTTAAGTACTTAGTAGCAAATTGGAAATGGTTTTAATTATTTTCTAGTATCTAAGAGATAAATGCATGTACTTTCTACAACACGACAGACATTGCTTTTTTAATTATTTTTATATATTAAACGAGAGAGGGTGGATTTTGTGAACCAGCCTGTGTCGCGATGCTAAGAGCTAGAAAATTGGTTCAGGTATCAAATTGAAGGTCTCCATCTGAAGTTTTACCGAAAACTCAAACATTTTCCATAACTCGATTAGTTAAATTGTTAGCGATTTATAAATTGGCCCATTGACTTTGCTGGAGTAAAGCGCGCGCAAATGTGTCAGTCACGAGATTGAATTGACACGCGCGAGCAATTTTCAATTTTGGGTTTAAGCCGGATGCAAAAAAATGTAGTCCACGCGGACGTAGTGGCGGGCAAAAACCTAGTATTGTACAGAAACAAAGATTTACCTAACTAGTTTCCATCGCTGCTATCATTAATATTTGCTAATATATAAGTATGAGCTACTGGAATCTAAATCTTCACCTATACTACTCAACCTTGCGACAACCTTATGAGATTGAGCTTATCTTACATTAGTCGACTCACACAGATTTGAACTTTGCAAAGCTGCCTAGTTTTGCATCCTGTCAACTTTATTTAGGATAAATGATGAGAGGTGGCTACACGAAGCAATGTATTCGTTCGTTATTACTTTGGGTTTCTTTGTAGTACATACAATTTTAGTTTTAACAACATTAATGCAAATTATTTAATTTAAAAGAAGAAATTACATATAAACATACATTAATACATATAATCACGGCTATAAATCCGTAGAAGGGGTCGCCAATAGAAATTCCTCAGCCACTTTTTGAAAGTTGAGTGGGAAAAAGATGGTAAGATGAAAATTGTTGGTGATGGGTTTCCAACCGCATGGCCCAAAAATCCCTTAATAGCCCCAATACCGTTAATCGCCTCTTACCTACACCCACCGGAAGAAATAGGGTAGTGCTATTCTAAGCCGACACTACACAGCAGCAGCATACATATACATACTCACGCTATTATTTCCCATTGGGATAGGCAGAGAATATCGATTACCACTTTGTACGATTCTGGCAAACCTCTCTTGCTTCGTTTTAAAAATAAAATTAATTTAGCAGTACTAATATAACTTAAGTGACCTTTAAAAGTAAACAAAATTGGCCACTTTTATGGGCAACCCTTTAAAATATAACAGTAACAATATATTAACGACATATTTCATTAAAGGGATGACAAGCAATTAAGACGTTTATGGCGAAAAGAGATAAATGCAAAACTGATATAGGATGCGCATACTTAAGGCTTCAACACAAAACAGATTTGAGAATGATAACAGTAAATTGTATAACATAAATACTTTGTCTGGTATTTTCAATATTCTGATAAGCGGAAACTGGTTTGAACTAGAGTTATGAAAACAGGCAGTTAAGTTGTGATGGTGTGAATGAAAATTGCATTAACTTCTTCTACAAAGTATCTGTAGGTTTAAAATTGCATTTACTCCATATTTCCGCTGGTTCCGTAAGAAATTGTTTGATTATCAAAAAATAAGAACGCTCAAGTTCGTTGAAGATTTGTTAAAAGCAAACTTGATCTTTGCAATTAGCATATACAGTTTGAGTCGGAGTTAGATTTGAAAAGTTATGACTCGGTTTTAATAAATTATACTCAAAGATACTCGTACATATACTCACAGCTGGAAATCCCTAGAAGGGGTAGCCAGCGCTGAGGAATTATAAATTCCTCAGCCCCTTTTGGAAGTTGAGTCGGGAAAAAATTGTAACATAAAGGTTGCTGGTGATTGGTCTTAAACCGCATCGCCCAAATATGCTTTAAAAAGCCGTAATACCCTTAGTCGCCTCTTACGTTCACCCAAGGGAAGAAATGATGTAGGGCTATTTTAAGTCGACACTACACAGCTTATACACGAACATACCACAATATGAAATAGACTCCAAAGTAATACCGATTTTGCTTTTCTAAATAAGAAATAACTTAGATATTACATAATTCTGATAATAACACTCGAGTGTAAAAAAATAATATCCGTATTCATAATAATAAAAACATTCCAGCACACCTCAATATTAATTTTCTTCGTGTTAAAGTAGAAAGTTAAAATTTAAATTTACTAAGAGATTTTGAACTTATAAATAAAACGTAACGAGATGTAACCGATAACTAGTGCCTTACCCACGCTTTCAGGTATTTGCGAGAAGAATGCTATATAAAATATCTTAATGAAAAAACTATCTGTGTAGTGTCGACTTGGAATAGCACTACTACCCCATTTGTTCCCACGGGTGTTTGTGAGAGGCGGCTAAAGGTATTGGGGCGTTTTAAACGGTTTTTGGGCGATGCGGTTGGAGATCCATAATTAAAAACCTTTTTTTTCAAACTTTCCCCCACTCAACTTCCAAAAGTAGCTGAATAAGCTTAAGATAAAGCTTCGGCTTGGCTGCCTGTTCTAGGGATTTATAGCCGTGAATATATGTATGTATATGAAATAAAAACAGATATTTGTTTTGAGTCCTAAGCCAGCTAATACTATTAAATATACCTTTCAATTTAAGTAGTCATATACTATAATTTGCTTCGGTCAGTTGACTTACCTGTAACAAAAAAAAAACATATTAATAAATTTAATTCTTTCCACTTATCCTATTGCATATTTGTGGTCATATGATATGAAGAGCAAAATGTATCCGTTAATATTGATATGAATATTTTGGATAAAAATCTATATAAATAAAAATGAACTGCTGTTCGTTAGTCTCGCTAAAACACGAGAACGGCTGGACCGATTTGGTTGATTTCGGTATTGAATTATTTGTGGAAATCCAGAGAAGGTTTAAAAGCTGAATAAATATGAAGATGCTCGGAATCAAATTTAAAAAAGAGAAATTTGTTTTCCTTTTGTTTGTTTTCCACGAATTTAATTATCGGCTTTTATTTATTGATTGAGGCAGTACTATGTCTGCCGGGTCAGCTAGTAATAAAGTAAATAAATGTAGACTGACACATTTTAAGATCAATGAATTTTGGTAAGGGAAACTAATTCCATAACAGCTTATAATTACATAACACACAATAATTATAATCAACATCCAAGACTAAGAAGCAATAGTTTACATTAATCATATCATTATTGCTTTAAGCGGAATTGGAACTCTCGAATCGCGAGTTTTAGGTATATGTAACAGCAGGCTGTTATTAATCCTTTTACTTTTATATGATCAGAAACCATTCAATTTAATTCCATTTGGGTAAACAATTACATCCTATAAATAACCAATATTTATACAATGCGACAGTATTTTTAATCATAATAATGTTTGAGCATTTTACATAAAATCAACGGGTGGGCAAACTAATATCGGTATTTATTCCTCCATTAAAACACATTCCTTATTGAAATGAAATCAAATTTTGACGTTTTGTATAAAATGCTAAGTGAACTTTTTAAAATCTTAAAAGTCGAAGTTTTATTCATTTGGTGTGAGTCCTCAACGAGTTATAAACTCACCGCTTTATTGTATGTATGTTTCCAAATATGTGTCGGAATATCATTAGCAAGTCAGTAATTTATCTCTTTCAATTTAATATTTGAACCGTTTGAACACGTATTTAAATATTTTGAAATTCAAATTTATTTTTTGCCTTTAAAAGCTATGGTTTAATTAATATTCTGGTATATATTGTTTAATACAGATTTACTTATAACCCGACGGGACTGGTAACTCTCGAAAATAGGATACCCATTCCAGCCAAAATCGGCAAATAGGTGCATCAATTTAGTTTTTTAGCCAGTAATCCTTATTATATTAAACTAGAGAGGGTGGATTTTGTGAACCAGCCTGAGCCGCGATGCTAAGAGCTAGAAAATTGGTTCAGGTGTCAAATTAAAGGTCTCCATCTGAAGTTTTACCGAAAACTCATACATTTTCCATAACTGGATTAGTTAAATTGTAAGCGATTTAAAAAACGTCAAAATTGGCCCATAGACTTTGCTGAAGGCAACAAAATGTAGTCGCGGGCAAAAAACTCGCGCGACGCAATGTGGGTAGTCCTCGCACTAGGTGGACCGTGGTGGTCAAGCCGATGATTTAGGCAGCACAGGACCGGTCGTTGAGGAGATCTTTGGGAAAGTAGTGGATGTCTATTGGCTGATTGATTGATTCCCATACCGACGACATACATTTTACAGACGAAGAGCTTTTTAGTGTTTCCTTAATTTATAAGTGGAGTGAAATTATGATGTTTAAATTGACACTTAATAGATTCATTAGAGAATTCAAATACTCAAAAGCTTAATGTGATGTTTGCGTGTCTTTATCGATAAAATTTCACTTTCTTTTTTTTATAGGAACAGCATTCTATGATCTTCATAAATTAGCAACTTTACGGCCTATACTTAATAAATGCAAGTTGAAAAACTGGATTCTTAGTCAGAGTTGTTGTTCACATAGCAAACGCAAAAATTCACACACTTTTGATCAAAGTCTATTATATTGTGATCGTTGGGCGATTCTTTAAACCATCCTTTATTTTACAATCATACTTGATTTTTACAAGTAGAAAATGATGTTATAGGCGGTACCTAGTATATTTATTTATGTGTTTTTTTTCCTTTCCATATCGTAATATCCATCTTTTGCCAAAGATTCCTTAGAACATGACCTAGGAGTCTGCGTTTTTTATGGTTTGTGAAAACCATCTCCAAAGATTTTGACCACATTTTTATCAACATTTAGCCACGGACTTGTTTATTCCGATGCTTTGACTACTTTTCTTTTACTATAATTTAATACCTAATTACCGTTACTACGCAAAAGACAAACAAACTAACAAAACAAACTTAATTTCTAAAATTATAACTCTCAAAAAGCAATTTCGTCCCAGCACGAGTAAGCGTTCCCGTTAAGATGACAAACTCATGAAAAACGGAACAGTAAGCGAACCCAGCTGGTCGGCATCCGCGGCGCCTAAGTAAGTAGGACCTAGTTGTCCGGTAGACGTCCGGTCACGACGCCTAGGGATGGGATAACTACTGAAATTATCGATATAATAACAAACACATATACGCACGGCTACAAAATCCTAAAAAGGGTAGACAAAGGTTCAGAATTGTAAAATAAAAAGATATTAATGTGTACAAAACATGTTTTTGTAAAGGTTAAGTTTAGTGGTAGGCAATAATTTGATTTAGTATGTTAAATGAGGTTGGTGTTTCATAGGTAGAAATTGTGTCATGTTTTAAAATTCACAATCAATATTATGAAAGGTCTGCTTATGTGAGCATCAAATTTATAATTTGGTACCTATTTTTGATTTTTAAGCTTATTAAGGTGTGTTTTTGTATGTATAAAACATACATAAAACGTTAAAGGA
This sequence comes from Bedellia somnulentella, assembly GCA_963576735.1. Lineage (NCBI taxonomy): Eukaryota > Metazoa > Arthropoda > Insecta > Lepidoptera > Bedelliidae > Bedellia > Bedellia somnulentella. The sequence goes on from CAUYWD010000084.1 coordinate 8,270, forward strand.
TTAGAAGAAAATTATAATTATGTTCAGATAGACACAGACATTGCTGTGTAGTGTCGGCTTAGAATAGCACTACCCCATTTCTTCCGGTGGGTGTACGTAAGAGGCGACTAACGGTATTGGGGCTTTTAAGGGATTTTTGGGCGATGCGGTTGGAGACCCATCACCAACAACCTTTATTTTTACTACCTTTTCCCCACTCAAATTTCCAAAAGTGGCTGAGGAATTTCTAATTCCTTAGTTCTGGCTACCCCTTCTAGGGATTTATAGCCGTGAGTTTATGTATGTATGTATGTATAGACATACAGCAATGATATGAAAAGGCGCTTTCAAACCTGCATAAATCGATATCAAAATTATCACCATTCCCATCACTAAAATACCAAGTATTTGATTAGTGCTTCCAGCCAGTTCATTTGTTCCCTCCGACTTGACAATCCGATAATGGCAGCGGGTAGCGGGTTCGATTCCCGGACCATTACGAACTTGATTAACAACATCAATCAGTTTCTTGATTAAGTATCTGTATTTTCGTTGGTTATTGTTTGTAGTTCGTTGTACCGTTAGCAACGACGTCATTCTCAGACTGTGATGAATTGCTATCAATCTGGCATATAACAAATGGTTTAATCTATTATTCAACTATAGGTTTATTAAAAATGATTCAAACTCTGACTCATAATTTTTTTTCTGATTCTAAAACTATGAAAAACTCACTGAATGTAGAATATAGAAGATTTGTCTCTTGACACAACTAACATGTTAAAATAGTATGATTATAGATTATATCAATTGGTTTCCAAGTACAATAATATCTCTTATCTCATTCCGCGCTTCCAACACGAAAGCGCTGCAGTGCTTTTCAAAACCGTCGCTCTTCAAAGTTCAGCTTAAAATAAACCTAAAATAATAATCTTATTTTATAACAAACATACACTTTGTTATCCTAACAGGGCTACCGATGTTACACGCTATGACGAACGACGTCCCCCGCCTTCCATGGTACCTATTATCTATTACACGGAATGGGCCGTCCAAGCCATTGATTAGAAATATATTTACTTTGGAATTCCAGCATGGTAGATAAGTCAAGAGTACTGGAACGTCAAGTATGATAGTTATTATGCGCTGTCGTTGTCGAAAAGATATTAATATCTATTTGTTACTATTGGAATAGAGAATGACTGAAGTGTGAAGAACTGTGTAGTGTTGGCTTAAAATAACACTACCCCATTTCTGCCGGTGGGTGTATGTAAGAGGCGACTAACGGTTTTTGGGGCTTGTAAGGGATTTTTGGGCGATGCGGTTGGAGACCCATCACCGACAACCTTTATTTTGTCATCTTTTCCCCACTCAAATTTCCAAAAGTGGCTGACAAATTTCTAGTTCCTTCTAGGGATTTATAGCCGTGAGTATGTGTATGTATGAAGTGTGAAGAATAAAATGGCATGTTTGAAAATATTGATGAGGACGAAGCTCGAGAAGGAACCCTAATGGAAACTAATGGCGTGTGTTACATATATATGTATGTAAGTGGTCACTCTCACACATACGCAATCCTAAGTTTTTATTTTTTTATAGATTTTAACAAATAAAGCTTCGATTTGGTAGTAGTTAATTGAAGTGTATAAAGTTCTGCTTGAAACAATGTTTGATACACTCATAGCAGAAGCCGGAAGGGAGCGGTTATCATGTGCGTGAGATCATCATAGGCCAGGAAACGAAACTCTAATAATGCCTAACAATCTCTCTAATCTCTCGCATGTTTGTTTCCTCGGGTTCAACTATCAAGCATATACTTATAAGCATGTCATTCAATAAAATAATGGCTAGCATTTAAGAGTCAATTATGCCTTCCAAACTTTATGTAGCATTATTGACCAAGACTGCAGAGAGGATAGTGTTAGTGAGGTTTCAAAAACATCCGAAACCAAACATATATAATTTCCCCATATTTCTTAGTCTATTTAAACTGAAAAATAAATTTGCTTTTGTTAGTTAAACAAGATAAGATCTCAAAATCACTGAGAAATGGTACAAGCACTAATTGGCAGTGCTAAGTTGAGAACAAGTTAATAAACCATAAAAATACAATACAACAAAACATCGCACGGTTTTTAACAACGGAGTATAGAAAACTTCACAAAACTAATTTATTAATAAATAGAAATATTGAGTTTAAGCTCTAAAGATCGAGGAGTTTTTAACAATAGTATAAGTGAATTTAGCTCCCGGCCTACAAAGGTTGCGCATGAGTTTCTAGTTGAGTAGCGTTGCGTGTCAGCCTCTTATTTAACTGATGGGATTTGAATAATGGAAGATAATGGTTTCGAGTAATTTGGTAGTCCCTATTGTAATTTTCCTGTTAGTTCTGGTTTTATATAAACACGATAGATTGAAATTCCGCTTTAATATAGATATATAGATAGATTCATATCTAAGATTAATACTAGCGCGAATCATATTTAAATCAATCGTGTAAATATAATAAGAACATGAAAAACATAATTTGAATGTTTTTGTTCATGAAAATCTGATGTGGGGATTATTAATAATAAATAAAGAATAAATGAAGGAAAGAAAAATTTCGACACAGGCGGACACGGTAGCTCAATTGGCAGAGCGACGGGGGCGTATACCCGAGGTCGCAGATTCGATTCCCGCCAGTGTCGAAATTTTTCTTTCCTTTATTTATTCTTTATTTATTAGTAATATGAAAAACATTTAACATGTTTTTTTCATTTACGTAAATACGTACCATGTCAGAAAAAATAACAAAATCACTTGTCCAATTTGTTTAACGCTCGTAAACGCATTAATTTATGCATCTCGTCTCAACATAAAACAAAGCATAATTAAACGCAAAGATAAAACTCAGCCGCATAAATAAACTGGCAGTATCGGGGCACATATTTATTGGGCACAATAAAAGACACGTACCACGTGATCGTCCTAATTGCCCGAGATAGCCCGGGAGCCGACCCGCTCAATGGATTGTAAATCTGGATCTATCTGAGGAACGGTGACAAGATTGGACGATGGAATTTTAGTTATTTGATAGTTGTAGAAATTACAATTCAAAGATTTTGATAAGCGAAAGATACGTTTTGGTTAATGAATTTTCGGCACAATGTCAAAAAAAGCCATAATTCCTTCTAGTGATAATGATTTTTATTTTAGATGTTAAAAGTGAATCAAAATGAACGTCAGCTAAACATTTTCATTGTCATGGTTAATTTATTAGAGATTAATCAAAGCTCTTATGTACTGGCATTAAAGTCTTGTTGATGCGATAAAAATATCAGAATCGTGGACAAGCTAAGCGTCAAAGTATCGGTTTGGTTTCACTGGACAATGTTAAAGCTTCTTTTTATTTTGTTGATAAAAATGCTAATGACTAAACCAATTTGAAACATAATTATAATTGACGTAGTTCATGTATGAATTAATCTAATATTCTATCTTAATCAAATTATTGACTGCCTTCATGGTCTTGCGGTTAAGCGCTTGGTTTCAAGTACGGAGGTCTCGGGTTCGATCCCCGGGGGGTGGTATCCTTAAAAAATTAATTTGTAAGATTTAACCCAGTCTGGAAGGATATTGCAGGCTTGAATCACCTGATTATCCGAAAATTAAGATGATTCCGTGCTTCGGAGGGCACGTTAAGCTGTCGGTCCCGGCTACTATTACGGTAGTAGTCGTTAGTCTGCCAACCCGCAATTGGTCAGCGTGGTGGACTATGGCCAAATCGCCCTATATAGGAAAGGCTCGAGCCCCTTGGTGGGGACATATATGGGCTGTGAGAGAATCAAATCATAGGAAATTTGTTATCACCTTGAAGAAATGCAAGCATGCTGCTCAGCGCTACAAAAATACTGTTGACAAAGTTTAGGTGACAGCGATTTATAAACGTAAAGATAAATGCAAAGTGGAAAGTAAAAATAAATGAGAACACAGAGGATCATTGTAAAGTACACCATACGAATTTTATCTTCAAAATAAAAAATCTCAATTCTGATATAGTTCAACAAGAAATATGAGCTTTTTCATTGCTGCATATTAAAAGCGCTGTTAAAATATATCTGAATTAATTCCAAAGTTACAATAAACTCAGATCATTCAATAAAAAGATAGGATATACTTCAAGCTAATTATCATATAAATGATCTATACAATTGCATTCTATTTTATTAAATCATTTAATGAGTGTGAAATACTCGAGGTATCTCAATACGGCTCCGCAAGAACTATATTTACTAGCACATAAATAAACTAAATGACACCTTACTAGGAACGCAATAAAAGTGATATTCTATCGGCCATAATATTTGAATGACTCGTTTTAAATGCTAATTGACAGTTTTTGACATCGCAATGAGAATTATTGAGTTTACAACTATTACTAGAATGCGTATTATGCATTATCTCGGATAGATTTCAGAAGTAACCGATACTCGTATGAATACAAAAACAGGACAATTAATGCGAGATGTTCTGTGATATAATAAAGTAGTTTATAATTATGTAGTAAGTGGACTGTATACATATTAAATAGAAATACGAGTCTATAAAATGTCTTCACTGCCATACAAAATCATGGACCAATGAATTACATGAAAAATTATATGACCTGAAGTATTTTGGCTATAACCTTGAATCTTTTTTGGATGTTATTTTGTTTTTATATTGAACTGGGCATCTCATCACGTGTTTGTAAAGTTTCAGTACCCAAAGATGCATGAAGACCAAGAACTATGAAGAAATTGAAATCTCTGATATTAAGAATGCAAGACTATGCCCAAAAGTGAAAATTAACAGTTTGGAAGATATCGATTGCGATCCTAAATATGAATAAATAATGGCTAATTAACTTTTGCAATAAAACCCCCATTATTTCCAGTCTATAAGTGATTTATAAAAACAGCCTCAAACCTCTAAACATAAGCCTCATTAGCCTTCTAATGAGCAGCCTACACGACCGCGCCGTGTAACACCTCAGAAGAAGAATTTACTAATTACTAAGCTAAGCCTTATTCGACTTGTATTTGTTTGGTTAGTTAATATATATGCATGCATACATATACATATGAATATATATCCGAAAAAGGGGTAGCGTCGCGCAACAATCAATTTTAATGGCCCATACTTAAAGTCAATTCAGACATTACGACACCCGCGAAAAGAAATGGTTAGTACATCGTCGAGTTTTTTAAGTTTCTATATACATTAATGATCGTAAGAGGCGACTAAGAGTATAGGGGCTTCTTAAGTGATTTTTGGGCGATGTGGTTGGAGACCTGTCACCAAAAACATTAAATTTTTTACCACCTTTTCCCCAATCAACTTCCAAAAGTCGCTGAGGAATTTCTAATTCTAAAGCTCTGGCTACCCCGTTAAGGTACTTATAGTCGTTAGTATATGTACGTATGTATGTATACATTAATGTTTTTTTTACAGATTGAAAAAGTTACTCAAATTTCTTATTTCATGCCTCCATAAAATGATTGATATGAATAAAGTCTAAAGTCATGGCAGAAAGCCGACAAACCAGCAGAATTATTCACACTCATAACTACACAGTCCTTCAAATACGCGCGTATGTTCATCTTTTTCTACCATTTAGGAGACGGGATAAGTTTTAAGATTGTTAAGCACAATTTTCCACGGCTTGTTGGTGCTGTACGTGACGGCAGGAATAATAAAAAAGGGTAAAATGAGGCTTATTTATAATACTGCAAACTTATGCCCCAAGTTCCGAGTATGGCTACAGTAAATCTGCGCGCGCATGATTTATACTAAGCCCGCTGTGAGCGTGTGCCGCCATTTTATCATTAACGAATTTTAATAGGAATGCTGCCAATTTGAGAATGTGCTATTTATTAATTGCTGCTAATTTATTTATTTTATTACGACTCGGGGGAATGTACCTAATTGGGTTTTTTATCTATCACTATGGTTAGATTACGGCGGCAGAGTAATATTTAGCTTAAAACTTGGTATAATATTTAATCAATTATAATAACTAATTCCCTCAATATTTTTCATGGTATCATGGTTAGCTATCTCATTACGAGTTTTAAAGTTAGGCTAATGACACTGGGCGAGTTTGAATCCTGGGTAAATACAAATACAGTTTGGGATATTAATCCAACCTATGTTCCATTCCATTCAAGTTCTATAAGTTATTACAATGATTTTCCCAGCGATATTTTCTGTACCCTTGCTTTATGAATCCTTGAGTCCTGATTATCATTTTATGTGTCGAAGTTAAAGCAATATATCACACTATCGGCCACAAAATTCACGTAAAGAAATTGGGTAGTTTGATTCTTGTCTGTTTTCCTAACAAACAAATTCAAAATCCATAAAAAAACATAAGTTTTGTTAATGTCATAATATTTTTAAACATTCTTGTTCGTCAACTATGAAATTGTGGTAAATTTTAAATTTCGTAAACATTTTAAATATTTTTCGCTATCTGCTTAAGCCATCAGAAGAAAAGGCCGTGGTTAAAGTGATAGTAATGTTATTGAATAACGTCAATATGTTTCTATGCTCATCGCTTTGTTGACACAGCTCTCGAGTCCGTCAGTCAACAGCCACCTGCTAGCACTTGGAATGGGCATAATGAGATATGGGAAGCACAGTATTAAGGCTTGGAAAATATACTTTTGGAAATATATTATGGATCGGTGATGCAATGAAAGTTGTATTTTGGTGGCATTAGTATGTTTTCGTTATTATCAAGGCTCAGATTGGTGCTATTTCAACAATGCATATTATGTTAGGTAGTCTAAATGTATGCACTAAGGTAACTACTTAACTAATCGCTGGCCAAAATAGCTGTGTACTGTCGGTTTAAAAGATCACTACCTCAGTTCTTCAAATTGATGTTGTTAAGAGGCGACTACGGGTAAAAGGGGCACTTTATAATATTTTCCCCACGCAACTTCCAGAAGAATTTCTTATTCCGAAGCTCTGGCCACTAGCTATAGCTGTGAGTAAAGTTTATATGTAAACTGTATATGGAATGCACGGATCTATCACGTTTCTTATGAATCTTGATGATTGTTGCTGCGAATAAGTAAAACTATGAAATAAATCACATAACTCACGGTTATAAAGGAAAGTAATAAAATTGCTGTGTAGTGTCGGCTTAGATTGCTGTGTAGTGTCGGCTTAGAATAGCACTACCCCTTTTCTTCCGGTGGGTGTACGTAAGAGGCGACTAACGGTATTGGGGCTTTTTAAGGGATTTTTGGGCGATGCGGTTGGAGACCCATCACCAACAACCTTTATTTTACCATCTTTTCCCCACGCAACTTCCAAAAGTGGCTGAGGAATTTCTAATTCGTTAGCTCTGGCTACCCCTTCTTGGGATTTATAGCCGTGAGTATACGTATGTATGTATGTAATAAAAGTCTTATTAAATAGAATATTACGAACTAATATACTTTTCACACGATTGAACATATTGTATACCTATCGATTAATTTAATGTCACCAATGTTAATCTTGCTGCATGACATAATACTTTAGACATACATATACTCACGGCTATATTTCCCTTGAAGGGGTAATCAGAGCTAAGGAATTATAAATTCCTCAGCCACTTTTGGAAGTTGAGTGGGGAAAAGATGGTAAAAATAAAGGTTTTTGGTGATGGGTCTCCAACCGCATCGCCCAAAAATCCAATAAAAATCCCCAATACCCTTAGTCGCCTCTTACGATCACCCACGGGTAGAAATGGGGTAGTATTATTCTAAGCCGACACTACACTACACTGCGATTTTAATCTTGCCGCATAACATAATATTTTAGAGTTATTATTAAATATGCGTTACCAATTAAAGTAATGACAATCACTTTAATTTTAACAACATTTTAAGGTCTGATATTTTATTCCCTTCAGTTTATAAGTTTGATAACTAACTTTTATGTATGAGTGAACCTACTGTTCTAACGTCTGACCACTTGTTACATCAAACTAACGCGCAAACATTAAAAAGCCACCGAGAAAATTCTACAGCAAATAGTTTTCCTCTTTTTCCCTCATTTGAAGTAAAAATGCGACAGCAATAGTGCCAAGTTCACAAATAGGTGTGAATAAACATCGCTTGCCGTCGCCAACGAGTTTTGTTTGTTTTTTAGAAGCATAATTGATTACTGGTTGTCGATGTATTGAGTTTTTATTCTGTATAACCTCCTTGGAATCCAAACAGATATTAAATAAAGTTGTTTTACACTTGCACACATATTTTACAAAACATTAATCACGGCAACTGTAGATTAAAACATTAAAATTACGAGAGGTGGAGTTTGAAATATGTTTTTAACTGTTAAGATCCATAAGCAATTTTAATAGAAAGCTATGTAAACTTCCATTTCGAATGGAATTTATGCGGACAATTATATGTTTGATAAAACAGCGTTGTGAGTCTAATAATTGTATAAAGATTTATGTATAATAATAATTTTTATGTATAAAGATGTATAAATCTAGATATTTTTAGCCCATTCATCAAATCAGCATATATTAAAGCTGCTCAATAAACAGGTCGTATAGTGTCGGCTTAGAATGTCACTACCCCTATCTACCCACGGGTGTCGTAAAAGGCGACTAATGGTATGGTATGGATCTTTTTTAGGTGATCTTTGGGCGATTCCGATGCAGTTGGAGATATATAGATAATCACCAACGATACTTTAATTCTACCATATTGTCCCCTACCAACTTCTAAATGTGGCTTTGAAGCTCTGGCTACCCCTTTTTGGGATTTATAGCCGTGAGTCTATGTATGTCGACAAACATCATTCTATGGCATCTATATCCTATGAACTGAAGCGCAAAAGCCGCCTTAGATCTTTTCGCTTACCGTATCTCAGCAAAAGAAAACTGATTCATTGTGAACCAAAACATTTGAGAATCACTTCCTCCATTGATGAAAACCGATTCACAATCTCCCTTCACAGAGAGGCAAATTTATTCCGGCACTTTTTGTAGTCGTTTAAATGTGAAGGGAATAGAAGTGACTGTTTTAGCCGGTGCTTAGTACCGTGACCGATACGGCTCCATAACCGCTTTTCAACTACAACGGTGGATCTAGTTTACATACAAATTGTACCTACATTAACTACTCTTTGTTCACTTAAAATCATCTCAGTCAAACTTTTTCTTGTAAATTGTAAATTGGTGAAAGAGATATATATAGCCAATGTGGAAGGTAATGTTAGTAGAGGACGACCTCGGAGGACACATTTGGATCAAATAGAAAATGTGCTCAAAAAGGCAGGTGTCCGCAGTATGAAGAATAAAAGAGCATGTATGAAAAGATTGATGGATGTAAACGAAGCCAGAGAGGTTTGCCAGGATCGTACAAAGTGGCAATCGATAGTCTCTGCCTTGCCCCAATGGGAACTAACGGCGTGAGAATATGTATGTATGTATGTATTTCTTGTAGTACACAATAATGTTACGGCTCCCGTAGGTCTCGAATGACGTGACTGTTGGATGTAGCTGGACACATTTTTATAATTTGACATACTCATATTTCTATATTTCCAATAGTGGCTGAGGTACATCTAACTCTGGAGATAGCTACGTCTTTTTGGTATACATAGTTCTGAGTAAATGTTCATCGTATGATCTGCGCATGTGAGTACAAAACAGAGGGTGGAATGTATAACGTAAGATGTGATACTGTATTCTAAACTTTTTTAGATGAAATTTTAT